>JAPPVO010005130.1:0-20949 GCA_030407325.1 Camellia japonica | reverse complement strand
CTGACACTAAATTGCAAATCACTAACTAAGAATTGGCCGATCGCAAAGAAGACATGGCTACAGCTATTCACTAGTTCCCTCACTTAGCAATAGGAAAAATCTACTGTACAAAAGCAACTAAGACATTGTAATGATTTCTGGGCCAATTTGTGGCACAATGTACTTAATTCTTATGAAAGAACAAAATTTTGTCTATCATTCGAGCAGTCTTGTGTTTTTGTATTCAATATTTATTCTATTCCTTGTGTTTCCCAAATGGTTGGAAAATAAGTTTCAAATATCTGCCATTAATCTTTTTGGGATGTACATACCCATTCAGATTTCTCAAATGGTATGCTCCAAAAGGCAGAACCCTATGAATTTGATATGGTCCTTCCCAGTTAGGTGACCATTTTCAAACTTATGGCTTTTAATTCCTATTGGGAGTATTGTTTTCCATACCAAATCACCTTCATCAAAGCCAATGTGTTTGACTTTCTTGTTATAATTCTTGGCTGCCTTCTTTTTTTGGAAAAGAATGCTATTTAATGCCAAAATTCTAGCTTCATCTATGCCTTCTAACTCCAAGCACATACTTTGATGTATTGCTCAGGATCTAACTGATCTTGGCATCTTACCCTCAAAGATTTGACATTAATTTCCACAGGTAAAACTGCATCATGCCCCATTACTAAGGCATAAGGAGTGATTCCTGTGCTTGATCTTGGGGAGGTTTCTGTAAGCCCATAAGACATCCAACAAAGGTTATGTCAATCCCTGGGATTATCCTCCACAACCTTTTGTATTCCTTTTTTCAAGGACTTGTTGGATGATTCAGTTTGACCATTGGCTTGTGCATAATAAGGTGTGGAATTAACAAGGCTAATTCCAAACTCTGCCACAAAAGACTTCACCATGTTCCCATCGAATACAGTCTCATTATCCACAGTAATGGTTTGTGGGATGCCAAATCTATGGATCAAGTCTTTAATGAACCCAATGACCTCTGTTTGATCCACAACTTTATATGGCTTGGCTTCGACCCACTTAGTGAAATAATCAGTGGCACTAGAATGAAACAATGGTACTTCGAAGAAGGTGGGTGTATTTTTCCCATCATGTCCATGGCCCATCCTCTGAATGGCCAAGGCTTCACACTACTGCATGTAGGTCAGTTATGGGCACATGCCTTATTGTGCCATGCTTTTGACATGCCTGGCAACCCTTTGCATATTCTATGCAGTCTTTAAGGATAGTTGGCCAATAGTAGGAATGCCTTCGAAGCAACCATCTGTAGACGTCCCCGAACGCATCCCGGGCGAGGATGCTAGTCCCCCCCGTTACGGTTCGATATTGGGTCACTACAGTTCGAAGGACTCAAAATGTCACGGTTCTTATCTTGAACCAAAGAGTCCAAATCCGGCAAATCGTTGGAAAACAGATTTTTTTGAAAGAAGTGCCAACATGGACTGCTTTGCCAGATACAGAGTCGCCACCTAAATGTTTTTTTTATGGGAAATTTAGGAAACCCTGACTCGGTGCCAAAGGCCACGTGTCCGTCATCACCAAAGTTGCCTCGGCTCGGGAACTTGGGTACGATTGGGGAAGGTCACTTCGTGAGCACCCCCGCTCGCCCGGTCAAAGACCGGCCTCTACTAACCATGACATCTATTTTTGAAAACATTGTGTGTTCTTATTCCGGTTATTAGCCTAGTTTTACTATGTGATGCGCACAGCATACAAGTATAGACTGGATCACCTGAATTGGAACAAAACATTTCATGTTTGTTTGTTTGTTTGAAAATGGTTTGATGGTGCTACCCGCAGGTAGGCTAAGACGTGGATTTTCCACCCTCAGGTGGGCTTAGAAAGCATGATTTTGCCACTATCTAATGGGCTTAAAACAAACAGTCAATGATTTGTTCCACTCCAAGTAACTCAACCTCCACCCACAGGCATTTAAGGCAGTTATAATCACATAAGCACATAGCCTCATGGTAAGCATGCTATTCATGGCAGTCACTCACACGTATGCAAGGATGCTAAAGCATAAAACTCACCGAGTACTCCAAGCCAAAACAGAAAACCGATTAGAAATCATGCATGATCCTAGTTATAAGAAATGCCTAATGCAACACATGCAAAGATGCAACTATAGCAGGCTCGGCTATTCTAAACATGGCATATGGAATGCTACAACTAACACGTATTCAATTTGGAATTGAAATACAAATGCAGTTTGTATGATGCGCCGAGCCCGGTGCGTGCAAAACAGATGAATGATGCAAACATGCTGTCATACTGTATGCTAATTGAAATATGCCCTAATCTAACCATCATAAGCGGATAAATAAAAGGGAAGAAAGACGTGGGGTTGGAAGACATACATCACACTCACCCACACTTATTACAACATTGCCCTCGCGCGTAGAGGGTCCGAATAAATAATACAGTCCGAAATGAAAGAATAATACAGTCCGAAATATACAGTCCGAATAATATACAAATTCCTAGTTTAATTAACAAATTAACTAAGAAAAACTGTAAACTGTAAACTTGGCATGCAAGCCAGGGGCTGCCTCACTTCCGCTGAATGATGTATGCTGGGCTGCCTTTTCGGAAATCCACTGGGATGCCCCAATTAGCCTCTGTTTGCAATGTTCCTCGAAATGCGTGCCAAGCCTCGGAAGACTGCTGATTCTTGATATGCTGCAACAGAGAGCAGGAAAGGGGCATAGCAATGTATTTCACAAATATATGCATGCCTCGATCCTCGTGCCACCAATCACGCATCTCGATGCATGATGGCCGAGGAGTCGGATTGCACAACTCAATATAGGATGAATGCAGATGAATGCTACAATAAAACCTAACTCCATCATGGGTAATCCGGAGTGTCGGTGACTTGGGAATTGAGACCCGTTCCGTCACTCGGAGTATGAAACGCGCCTCGTTTCCCGTGCTCGAGCTAACTCCTATCCCGAACACGATGCAATATGCATGATATGCATGAATGCAACTAAAATACAATCCTAGCATGCACAATGCTATGAAAATGAGATGCCTCGAAATGCGTGCACGCGGGCACGCAAACCGAGGCGATGATCCTAAGGCGTGAAATGGCATACGCAATGCAAATTGGACTTAACACTAACACGAGTGGACCTCAGCCACACTCACATAAGAGGCCGATAGATGAAAATGAGATGCCTCGAAATGCGTGCACACGGGCACGCAAACCGAGGCAATGGCATACGCAATGCGATGAGACTAAAATGACATACAGAATGCAAAATGGACTTACACTAACATGAGAGAGCCTCAGCCACACTCACATAAGGGGCCATGAGATGAAAATGAGATGCCTCGAAATGCGTGCACACGGGCACGCAAACCGAGGCAATGGCCCTAAGGCATGAAATGGCATGGAATATGATATGTAAACATGAAAATATAGTTTCAGCACTGAAATATGGGGGAAAACAGTCCCGAAACATGGCCAAAGTGCACCCGAAGCATGGAATGATCCCGAAATGTGATATTAGGCGCCCGAAATGGCCTATAGCTATGCAATGCATGCACAATATGGACATGGAATGAAAATACAGTAGCAAGACAGCCCCAAGAAAAGCATTTTTCAGTCATAAAAAGGGTTAAACAGCAAACACACATAGGATTAGGCAAGTATGCAAAAATGGCTCCGCAAGAGGGGTATTGAAGCAAGTGATACATGCGATGCCCAAATGGAAAAGTACCCTTCTACAACACTGATGAGGGACTAAAAATATGAACATTTACAGTAGATGACATCCCCCAACTCAGTATGCAAACATGCTAAAAATGTCATGCAAGAACTAGGATACATAAGGCTATAACATGAGGTACCCCAAACATTCATCAAACCAGAAAAGACCCTTAATGAACTATGTCAAGAAGATCAAAATATGACTCTTTCCAGTTCTGATGATGGCCGAAAACATAAGCTAGATAAGCTTAAAAAAGCATGCAAAAATGGGGGTCAAAGAGGGGTATAATGACAAGTATAACATGGAGACCCCCAATAAGGTTGATCCCTTCTACAATGTTGTATAGGGACACAAGATAAGCCTACTCACAGTTCATGACATGCTCCGAAACAGACTACATGTAGGCCAAACAAATCATGCAAATTTACGGTAAATTGGAGGAATTATGAAGCAAGTGCATCATGGGTGGCTCAAACAGTGTTGAGCCCTTCTTCAATGTTGAAGAGGGGCTCAAAATAGGCCCACTTACAGTTTACATTGTGCTCGAAAACAGATCACACACAGGCTAGAAATTTCATGCAAAAATGTGACATACCAAGGGGTATTGAAGAAAGTACCAAATGGAGGGCTCAAACAGGGTTGAGCCCTTAATGAAAGGTGAATAAGAGCTCAAAAAAACACTACTTTTAGTTTTGGTCGGAGCTCAAAACAGCAAGCAAAGAGGGCTAAGAAATGTTGCAAAAATGAGACCAAAAAGAGGGGAAATGGACTTACCCTTGTAGATCAACCCTTTTGCTGCCTCTTGGACCAAAAATGTTACCTCCTAGCCTCTTAAAAACTCCCCAAGCTGCTGGAAATGGAAGTGGTGGTGTGGTGCTAGGTGGTGGTGTGAAAAAGGGGTGTAGAACTTGAGAAATTTAGAGAGTTAAAGTGTAGAGAGAGAGAGATATAATACAAGAGGCTTATACAAAAATCTCTAACTCTTCAACACAGATCTGGGGTGCTGTATTTATAGGCAAAAGAGGCTGGAAAAGAGGGGGGAAAAAGGGGGGAAATATTTCAAGTTTCCCTCCAAAAATTGGCCTAAAGTGAGACAAAGAGGCAAGTGGTAGCTGCGGTTCTCAAACTGAAGAGAGCCCTTCAACAAAGTTGAAGAGGGGATCAAAAAAAGACACTTTGTAGTTTACGACCAAGTCCAACACAGCCCAAAAGTACGCCTAAAATACCGTGCAAAATAGGCCTAAAAAGAGGTAAAGAGGCAAGTGACAGATGGAGATCTCAAACAATAAAAGGTCCTTAATAAAACATGAAAAGGACCTCAAAATATGACTATCTCAAGTTCGGGTCGGAGCCCAAAAATGCAAAATGAAGGTTCGGGAGCCGAAACACGCAATTCGGGGCCCCGAAAGTGAGCTGTTAGGCACCGGAAGTGGTGTCCAACCACGAAGTTGGTCTCTCGGACCACAGTGTCCCTCGAAAGGGAGGAAATAAGGTGTGTACCAAAAACTGGAGCAAACGGAGGTGGTTAGGCGGTCCCGAATCGAGGCACACGGCCTGACGGCTCCGAAAACCGGGAACCGGGCTCCAAAATGGGAAAAATGGCCTGCGACCACGAAACGTAGCCTACGGCCACTGAGAGATGATCTACAAGACCTCTCCCTCCCTTTGGGAAGAGAAAACAGAGCTTGGTTCGCAAACCGAGGCAAAGCACGAAAGAGTCCGGAAGTCCGGAGGTAAGGCTCGCAGCCGAGACTCTGAAACCTCTGGACGAGCACGATATGCAACATCACCAAGCGCTCAATCGGTGACGTCTGAGTCTTAAGGTCAGTCAAAAATGGGGTGTCTACAGTTGCCCCTCTTTGACAGAACTCGAAAGTCATAAGAATGACGGGAGTGAATGTCAAAGCCCAGAGACGACCCATTTTTGACAAGGCCGAAGACTTAGACAAAGCAGACAAGATAGACAAAAATGTGCCCGCAGGCAGGGGCAAAATGCAAAATGATATGCAGGAAGATTTTGATAATTGGACTTATACGCTACGCGAAGCCGATTTGAAAATTGGACTTATACGCTACGCGAAGCCGGTTTGAAGATTGGACTTATACGCTACACGAAGCCGGTTTGAAGATTGGACTTACACGCTACGCGAAGCCGGTTTGTATGCAAAACAATGTAATATACTAACAAGTACAGGTGAGGTGCGCAAGACAGCGCAAATGAAATGCTGAGGAAGGAACAAAGAGAGAAACCTAGGGACTTATCCCAGTGTTTCGGAGTGGTTTAAGCATTGGAACGTATTCCAAATGCTCTTAACCAAAGAGGGGGGAACAGAGGGACGTATCCCGGAGGTTAGGGACGTATCCCAAAGGTTAGGGACATATCCCAAGGATTAGGGACGCATCCCGAAGGTTAGGGACGTATCCCAGAGATTAGGGACGTATCCCAGAGATTAGGGACGTATCCCAAAGATTAAGGACGTATCCCAAAGGTTAGAAAAGAAGGAGAAACATAGGGACGTATCCCAGTGTTCTGCAAGGAATGTGAAACATAGGGACGTATCCCGGTGTTCCGCAAAGAGAGGAGAAACGTAGGGACGTATCCCGGTGTTCTGCAAGGAATGTAAAATATAGGGACGTATCCCGGTGTTTCAGAATGGTGTGAGCATTGGAACGTATTCCGAACGCTTTTAACCGAAGAGGGAAAAACATTGGGACGTATCCCGGTGTTTCAAAATGGTGTAAGCATTGGAACGTATTCCGAACACTTTTAACCAAAGGGGGAGAAACATAGGGACATATCCCGGTGTTTCAGAATGGTGTAAGCATTGGAACGTATTCCGAACGCTTTTAACCGAAGGGGGAGAAACATAGGGACGTATCCCGGTGTTTCAGAATGGTGTAAGCATTGGAACGTATTCCATACGCTTTTAACCAAAGGGGGAGAAACATAGGGACGTATCCCGGTGTGTTCAGAATGGTGTGAGCATTGGAACGTATTCCGAACGCTTTTAACCGAAGAGGGAGAAACATAGGGACGTATCCCGGTGTTTCAGAATGGTGTAAGCATTGGAACGTATTCCAAATGCTTTTAACCGAAGAGGTCTAACCAGAGTGCCCATCCATCATTGATAAAATCTGATGTCCTGCTGAACTGTCTACCAGCAGATCCACTATAGGCATAGGGTACTCATCTTTGGGAGTTGCTAGATTTAAGTTTATGAAATCGATGCATACCCTCATTTTGCCATTCTTTTTAACTACAGGCACAATATTAGATAGCCATTCTACATACCTGGCTGTCCTAATAAAGCCTGCCTTGAGTAGTCTAAGAATTTCTTCCTTGACTTTCTGAATTACTTCTGGACTCATTCTTCTAGGTTTCTGCTTGTATGGCTTGAAATTAGGCCTCATAGGGAGCCTATGTTCCACTAATGACCTATCCAATCCTGGCAATTCATTGTAAGACCATGCAAAGCAATCTTTGTATTTCTTTAGAACAACCAACAACTGGTTTCTGTCCAGAGCATTTAAACAAGCACTTATATAGGTGGGCTGCTGCACAGAACCTCCCTCTAAATTCACTTCTTCTAAAGGGTCTTGTGTCTGAGAACTCATTGAAGCTTCTTCTTTGGTTTCTTCATCCTTCGAAGCAACCTTCTTAACTTGTTCTGCTCCTAGGTTCTTTAGTTCGACATCTCTGCCCTCTTCCTCATATACAAAATCTGTCCACAAGGCATCTTCTTCCTGTATCTCCAGGACTTTTGTTTCAATGTCCAACGCACAGTATTTCCCAAGGGTCAAAATTCTGACCTGTTGCTGCTCTTGTTCACAGCCAATTATCATGGCTTTTCTCTCTTGCTTCTGTACTTTCTGGACTATTGCTTTTACGTCCAATGTTGAGAATTTAATCAGAGCCAAAGACTTGGCTTCTTGTTCTTCATCTCTTTGCCTATAACCAGGCATCATTGTCATCTTTAACAACAACCTCTTCATCAGCACTCTCTTGGACTAAGTGCTTCAGGTGTGTCACTTCCTCATCAGCCATCACTTCGGCTGAGCCATCAGCTTTCCTCAGTATACTGAGTGGTGTCACTCCCTCAATATACAGCTTGGCCTCTGCAAAGTCTGCACAGGCTATGAAGGGTTGAGGATCTGCATCAATCTCCTCTGTCTCTCCATTGCCAAAGCCATCATGATCTTCTGATGCAAAGAGGAAGGCACACATTTGTTAGTGTGGATCCAATCTCTCCCGAGTAAAGCATTATATTTAGCATTGCTGTCGATTACGAAGAATGCTGTCATGCAGTCCCTGGTTCCCACGCTCAAGTTAATGGGTAGAATCCCTTGAGCCATTTGTTTATCTCCAGCAAAGCCAGCGATGGTTGTGTTGGTTGGGATCAACCTGGGATTCTTTTTCCCTAGTTTCTTCAAAGAAGATTTCGGTAATAAGTTTACTGCTGCCCCATTGTCTATCAGGACTTGATTCAGTTGTATCCCATCGAAGAAAGCCTTGATGTACAAAGGCTTGGCATGTTGTGTCATGGAATTCGAGGGATATTCAAAAGGATATGAGAGGTTGATGCTCACCTCTTCCTCGCTCTTACATTCAGTTTCCATCGGGATAGCCATTCCAGGACCATCCTATACCATACTCACTTGCGATTCCTCACTGGAGACTGGAATAGGATCCATGTCTTGGTCCTCATCCCCAGCCTGGAACTCATGAGGCAATATGTGTACCATATTGACTGATACTGGGGGGAATGAGCCAAATTGGATGGCTGGCTGTACCTTCTTCCCCTCTTGGCTACCTTGCTTGGTGTCTTCAGCAGCATCCTCCATGCTGCACTCTGGCACTTCGTTGATAACTGATCCCTTCGAAGGATCTTTCTCAACTGGTTCTTCAGTCAGAAATGTTTGTTCAGCCATGAAGGCTTCGAACATTTCTTCTTCTGTCATTTCCTTCTTTTGGCTCATGCCAAACTCTTCTTCTGTTTCGCTGTCACTTTCCATCAGGGCCTTCTCCAACCCTGCCAAACTAGACTTCTCTCTGGCCTTTAGTTCAGAATGAACCTGGGCCAATTGTTCTCTACTACAAACCACTTTGCTTTGTAAAGTCGGTTTTGGAGTATGGTCTGACTCCGAAGTCTTCTTTCCTTCTGTCTTAACCAGTGAAGAACTCTCTCCACTTTCTTTCAAATCTTGCTGGTACTGGGTGTACCTGCGCTGAATTTTCCTCCTTTGTGATCTGGAAATGACTAGAACCATATCTGGTTCCTTTGTCTTTGGATGTTTCAGCAGTACCCAGTTGTTCGGAGCCACCAAAGGAGGCTTGACCATCTTGCCTTGGTTTCCAACATCCCTTTGGGCAGGCACCTCCCTAGGCTTGTTCTGCATTACAAACCAATCTGGGACCCCAGGTACCCACGAACTTGCTGACTCAGATGTTGAACTGGTTTTTTCAACCTTCGAAGCCATCTTCGAAGCTGGCTGTGAAGGTAAGTGCTTGAATCTGGTTTCATGTTTCGAGCCTGATTCTGGCCTTCGATGGAGGTGGCCACTTTCTGCTCTTCGTGAGGTTGGTCTAGGGGCCAATCTCTGGCTTTAGTCCCATAACCTGAACTCCTCTCCAATCTTCTTTCAGAATGGCTGCTCTCCATTCTGTAGTAGTTAGGTGGCCTAGACTCATGCAAGGGCCTCTTGCCTTTATCACGCATTTTGTCTATTGCAGGCTCAACCACTAATGGTCGCTCCCTATCACTAGCCGGATACGGCCTTTTGTTGTAAGCATTGGTTGACTTAGGGCGTCTCTGAACATCCCTATAGTATTGCTTCCCATCAATTGGAAGCCCCTTCAACCATTTGTAGCTCAGTCTGCATCTGGGACACATCCTCTGCATTACAGCTGCTTCCAGGGAATCGTCATCCAGTGCTTCTTCATCAGAGTGTTCCTTCTGATGTGAGAAACCTTGTCCAATAACTGGTGGGTTTCTAGTATCCTTCTTGGCAGTTGTTTGGTTGGCAATATGCATTTGCACATTGACCTCTTCCAATTCCTGCAGAGATAAATTCTGAAAGTTTGGTACAACCACATTAGCTGCGCTTTCTCCAACTTCTGGAAACGGGTTACTGTCAATCCCCATGGCCTTTTCTGTTTTGGCTGGGAATTTCAAACTTCCTTTCCGAATTTGCTCTTGGATCCTGTCTCGAAAAACAATGCAGTTTTTAGTCGAGTGAGACCAAGAGTTATGCCATTTACAGTATACTTTTCCTTTAAGTTCATCTGGAGATGGCAGTTTCACTCCTTTTGGTAACTTAAGGAAATTGGCTGCAAGCAAATGATCAAAAATGTCATCTGCTTTTGTTAGGTCGAAAGAGTACTTTCTGTGAAAGTCTTTCTTTTTAAACTGCTGGTCGATGGTTGTATCCTTATGAATTAATGCTTCACAGATTACAGGTTCTTTGCCCACAATCTCTGCTGCATCGATCTCATAATTTGGATCTCTATAATAATATAACAACTTATAATGACTTATAATGACTTTTTAACTAAAACAAAAAGTTTTCAAACGAGACAATAGTATTCCCCATCTATTTATTTTAAATTATTGGGAAAAACTCAATGTCACAGTGTGTTCAACATCAATATGCGGAGAGATGGGAAGAAAACACATAAATACAAAATGGATTACAAAACTGATTCATCCTTAGGGTCGTTTGATATTGGTTAATATAATCAATTTTTTAAGTTTAGGACTTTTTTAGTCTCATTTGATTTTTGTTTTGAGATTTTTTTGAAGAGAAAAAGTGTAATGATTATAGATAAAAAATAATATTTTATCTTATTGACTTATATAGTTTATTGGGTTAATTACACTAATAGTCCCTATAGTTTGGGACTTGTGTCACTTTGGTCCCTAACTTTTCAATTGTGACACATTTGACCCTGAATTTTGAATCTTGTTCCAAATAAAGACAATTGAAAATATTATTAGATTTTTCAAAGGTAAAATCGTCAATTTGATAAAATATAAATTAATTTGACAAAAATAAATGTCAAAAAAATATTTTTAATTTTTTAAAAATTATTTTTATCCACCAATGATAAAATTATGTAAAATTAATAAAAATTACATAATTAATTTTTTTAAATTAATTTTACATTATCATCATCCAAACACATAATAAAAATTAATTTGGTAAAAAAAATAAATAAATGTCTAAAAGATTTATCAATTTTACATAATTTTATTTTTAGTATGTAGAAATAATTTTTAAAAATTCAAAAATATTTGTTTGACATTTATTTTTGTCAAATTAGTTTATATTTTATCAAATTGACAATTTTACCCTTGAAAAATCTAATTATATATTCAATTATCCTTATTTGGAACAAGATTCAAAATTTATGATCAAATGTGTCACAATTAAAAAGTCAGAGACCAAAGTGACACAAGCCCCAAACTATAGAGACTATTTATGTAATTTGTCTTAATTTATTTTGTCTTTTTATACTTTTTTTTTGGTTCCAAAATGTTAGTCAAACGAGCACTAACTCTATACAGGGTAGTCATAGATTTATAAACTGGGTTTAAATCATGGATGGATTTGGATAAACAAAAAAAACTTCTTTTTCAAAACGTTATCCAAATCCTCTATTTGTTTCTAACTTCACAAAAATTATGAGTTCAATTTCTCTTAGAAGGATTGAATTAAGGAAGGATAAATACTTAGGTGCTTTACCTAAGGTGAAAAAATTTTCTCTCATAAATATTAATCTACCAACTAACATTTGCCGATAAAAATAAAAAATAAAACAACATTTACCCAAACACTAAGCTGAGAAGCAGCTATAGATTATGTTTTCTCCAATGCCAGTACTAGTGGAGGAGATGAAGCACTCATTCTGAAGCTGAAAAATGGGCTTATTCTGGGTGGTGATTGTTTCCTCCCTCTCGATCCTCCTTCTGGAATCTGACACCACCTCCGACCTTCTGTTCTTCGCTCCGGCAGCTGCTTTTTTCTCAACTCTCCGTCTGGTAACATACTCTTCTGGAATAAACACATCCATAACCTATATTTGTGTATATATATAAGGTGAAACTTGATGAAAGAGACTGTAGATAATTCAGGGTTTTGGTAGATAGATCCATTTCGAGAGGTGGGTAATGGGTGGAATTTATATATGGGGGGGAAGTTGGGACATCTATGGGCGTTTGTACCTTGTTTTTTGTTTTTTTATTGAAACTAGCAACGCCATAGTAGTAATAAGGTGCACCACTAACTGGGTGCAAATTGTTTTTTTGTTTTTTCAAAGTTGGGTGACTTTGGGTGTGCATTTTGTGACTGGTTTTGCACACCCACCATGTGTTTCTGTGTTTGTTTGAAAGAGACAGAAGGCTGCATTAGTTCAGAACTAATGTTGAACCCAGAGCATGTTGTTTTTCTCAATGCTGTCTCCTCTTCTGCATTTTGGTTTTGGAATTTTAGGGAGCGATTGAAATGACCTATATTTTTTAATTTTTTATAAAAAAAAATAAAAAAATAATAAAGTGATGCGATTTAAAAAAATAAAAAGGCAAAAAAAAAAAAGAGTATACTTTGTATATAATGCCAAATAGTACCTTAGATCTCGTTTAAGGATTAAATATTTTAGTTAAAAAATCAAAAAATTATTATAAATTATCATCTCACTTTAGTACCTTAAATTTCTATTTTTATATATATCTTTTTGCAAAATATTAAAAAATTAATAAAATAGTCTTGTTGTTAATATATGAGTTTGTTATACTTCTAAAATCTAAAAATAAAATAAAAAAATCTAATAACAAAGAAACTGATTGGACACATTCTTGATTGACTTATGTATAACTAGAAAAATTGAATCTATAATTTATTCATAATCAAGAATTCTATATCAAAAATCTTGTTACTCTGTTGTGTTTTATTTACAATCATTAAGAAAATCCCGAGATATTGAAATCTCAAGTCATGTTTCAATTCAGTGACCTTTGAGTGAAATGAGGCAATGGGGGAAATAGTTTTCAAAACAAAGAACACTTGGCGCTTAGAGCAGCTTCAATAGGGATGTTAAAATTTAGTAATTAATGAAAAGAGCATAAAATAGACCCAATTTTCTCTGTTAGTGTTTGTTAATTTAGGCGTTGTTTGATAAAATTAAAAATTAAAAATTAAATATTGAAAATTGAATATTGAACTTTTTGAGTTGAAAATTTATTTAATAAAAATTTAAGTGCTGAATTAAAAATAAGTTATTTGATATGTATAAAATCAAATTTATTATTTATTATTTTTAAATTATATATTTTAATTTTTATATTATGATGGTAGTGGTGATAATGGTGGCAATGGCATAATGGTGGTGATAGCAATAGTAGTGGTAATAAATGATGGTAGTGTTTATGGCAATTATGACAATCATAATAAAGATGATTGTATTAGTGGCGGCGACGATGGCATGGTGGTGGTGATAGTAGTTGTAGTGATGGTAATGGTGGTGGTGATAGTAGCGGTAGTGATGGTAATGGTAGTGGTGGTGGTGGTGGTGGTAGCAGTATTGATGGTGGTGATGGTAATAGTAGTAGCGGTGGCATAATGGTGGTAGCGGTAGCGGTAATGAAGGTGGTAGTAGTGGTGGTAATAGTGACAGTGGCATGGTGGTGGTGAATATATAATAGTGTATATTGATACTTACGTTTAGTATTTATAAATTCAGTTAAAATTAAGTGAATTTTATATGATTTAAAATTAAGTAAATTTTAATTTTTTTAAATTTTAATTTACATTTTAAGAGACACTTAAATTTTTAAGTAAAATCAGTTATAATTAACAAAGGAATTTAATTGATTATCACTAAATCAATTTAATTTTAAGTAACGAATTATATTACCCAACACCTCCTAATTAGCCTATGAATGCTCCAATGGACAAGTTAGGATATATGTTAAGGTGTGCATTCGATTAGTGTGCCCCCACTTGTAAGTTAAAATTTGAAGTATAAAATGAATAAATTCTTTAACTATAAGTTTCTACCTATCTTATGATTTGATGTAATTTAATGTTCAAGTACGACAATTTTTTGGGTGAATAAGTACAACAAATTACTGTGAAGTCTTTAATATTAAATCTCAGTCATATTGCATTAATTTCGAAATAGGCGCATTTGTCAAGGTGGACAACACATTTATTATAGAGCCCATTGCATTTGGACCAAAAATAAGAAAAATAAAATAAGGCCCAAAGCATTAGATTGTCTAGTTCACCCTCGCGAGCCCTTTTAATGGTTTGATCAGTTTGTCTTTCAAATCTTTGTAGATTATCCATTTTCAAAGAAATTGATATTAAGTATGACTTTAAAATTTTTTTAAAATATGTTATATCTAATCTTACTTTTTACTCTTTTTTTCCTCACTTTCAGATACAAATCAGTATTAATATGGATCCCATTGTTGTGTTTAGAAGTGAGAAAATAAGATAAAAAAATAAGATTATGTATAATATTGCAAAAAATTCATTTCTTGAAAATAAATTTGATAAAATCACGTGAGTGCAATTATTAAAAAGAAAATGTTTGGTAGCTCAAAATTTTGTGACTCAAATGACTCAAATCTGTCAAAACGACGTCGTTTTGAGTGATTTGAGCCATTTGAGTCGCAAAATTTTGAGTTACTTAACATTGTTGAAAATTAACTGATCAAATAATCAAAATGAGGTCCAATAATGAGTTCACAAGACTGAACTAAAAGATCCAATTCTTTATGAAAACTAGACACAAAATTTGGGAAGATGGTTATAATCAGCTTTTTGGTTAAAAGCTCATTATAAGCTGATTATAATCAGCTTTTTGTGAGAGATGAAAGTGGATTATAATCTGAGAAGTGAATTATAACCCACTTCCCAAAAGACCCATCAAATAAGATGATCACCGGGCATGTTATTTCTAAATCATGTTGAGACTGTTATATGTTTCAATGTTGATGATTAATCATTATTAGTTTTAAACCATTGTCAAAAAGTTTATAAGGTTTTTTCTCAACTTATTTCAATTATTTATGTCTAATTAGCTATAAACAAAAATTATATCAAAAAATCTAACACAAATTCTTTTAATAAAATAAAATATAAACAATTCAAATAAATTATACCAAGCAACCCTTTTGTCCATCCAAAGTAAATTGTTAACCACCGAAATTAAACCCTATGTTAGGGTCAAAAAGACGAGGTACAAACTAATGAGAGAAATCATTATCAAAATGTCAAAAAGTCCATTTTAAAAAAGCACGCCAACCGACCATTTTAGTTTCTTTTTTCTAACACCATGTGCTGGCTTGGATTGCTTGTGAGGTATTTGCTAACCACCATTGTGTCAACATTTTTCAACTCCTAATGTATGACTCAATTACTAACCCCAAGAAAGTTATCCCAACAAAGATGAAGAATAAAAAATAAAAAATCATTTTTTTGGTATCTTATTCGACCGAATAAGTTGAGACTCACGGGTCCTACTTTATTGAAATTTTATTTTTCTAAAATAAAAATATAAAATTTCAAAACTTATTTTTTATTGATTTGATCGATTTTAATTGATCACAATTATTATAAGTTTATATAGCCTTCGTTTGGGATGTGAGTTGATTTTTTGACTTTTTAACTATCTTAACCTAAGTTAAAAAGTCTCGTTTGGATGGACTTTTTGACTTTTTTAATTTTTATGAAAAAAAATGAAATATTTATGATTTAAATGTGACATTTTATCTTATTAAATTATTAATTTATTTTATTTTTTTATAACTAAAATAACTAAAAAAAACCCATGCCAAACATATCACAAATTCCTACAAAAATGTAAAATCCTTTCACGGACTAACTACTATGTGAATTAGTGATAATTTAAAAGTCGCTATAAAGCCACAATACAAAAAGAGTCTCAATCCCATTATTTAAAATTCAAAATAATCAAAAAATAAAATAAAAAACATAAGCCTTCGTTTGTGACACGAGTTGATTTTTTGATTATTTTAGTATGAGGCTAAAAAGTATCATCTAGGATATGTTTTTTAACTTTTTTTACTTTTGTAAGAGAAAAAATAAAATGATTATGTTTTTGATATAACATTTTGTCCTATTTAGTTAAAATAGTCAATTTTGTCCTATAAGACTATTTTAGCCCAAATGAACATGCCAAACATAAATTGGAGTAAATCTTTAAGGCCTGTAAATCCTGAAAAATAGTTTTTATTATTATGTGCAAAATTATATCAATTATGTGTTTTAATTATATACGATTGAACTTTCTCCTTGTCCAAACAGTGTAAAACTCAATTGAGAACCCTAGAATGACATGTCGAAGACTCACAGAGAGACCACCTGGAAACCATGCATGACTCTTTCATTTCAATGGTGCATGTGATCCTTTAGTTGGCATATGGCATGTTTGGAGCTACAGCTAAACCCCGCCACTAATCCCCCATCAATCCAGCAAGGAAATAAAAACAAAGAGCTGGATCCTCTCTGGTTCATGAGCTAAATTCGAGGGTGTTTATTTAGATCTGTGGACTTTATTAAGGATTTCGTTTTAATAATGTGAATTATTTATTTTGTCGAATTCTTTGTATATATCAATTACCCAAAAAATTAGATGAATCCGATATTTGTAACCTATTCAATTTATCGCGATTGTTATTAAAAAATAGATGGTCTATTTTTAAAAACACATTTGTCATCTATTTTTTTAAAGATAAATTCGATAAATTAAATAAGTTACGATGATCAAATCGACCTAAATTTTTATATGAAAGATATATACGAAGAGATCCGATAAAACTGTTTAAATTATCAAAATAATATTCGTGATACGCCTCAAAAGACCCGACCATAATAATATTGGCATTGTTGTTTTGACAGTTTAGAATTTGATTGTTTTTAACGTATTGCTATTTATTTTTGGTGTGTATTTTAATCAAATCCTAATGCAGTTTATTCACAACATGTCGACCACTTTATGGTTGGAAAGTTACTATCAAGAAATATATATAGACATAGTTTGAAAAGTTAATTATTTTAGTAAGTTATTTTAATTTTTGATTATTTTAATAGGTTAAAAAATTTATATTTAAAAAGATGATTAGATTTTTTTTATATTTAGATATAATGTTTGTGAGAGAAAAAATAAAATAATTATGAATCTAATGTAATATTTTATTTTCTTAATTATTTTAATCTATTTTACTTTTTTATAAATTTTAACCCAAAAAAAAAAAAAAATCTTTGTCAAACAGGGTGATATTATTACTTGACAGACCAAACACAGTCCTCATCAACTACCTTCCCACGTTGGTGTTCGGGTAACTGTAATTTTAATAAGTTGTTTTAGATTTTAATTATTTTAATAGGTTAAAATTTTTATATTTAAAAAAATAATTAGATTTTTTTATAGTTAAATGTAGTATTTGTAATAGAAAAAAATA
This sequence comes from Camellia japonica, assembly GCA_030407325.1. Taxonomy (NCBI): domain Eukaryota; kingdom Viridiplantae; phylum Streptophyta; class Magnoliopsida; order Ericales; family Theaceae; genus Camellia; species Camellia japonica. The sequence continues at coordinate 3,737 of JAPPVO010005130.1, read as the reverse complement.
AAATAATTATAAATTTAATGTGACATTTTATTTTATTAACTATTTTGACTTTTTCTTTTTCTTTTTTCGAAATTTTAATCTAAATTAAATTAAAATCTCACTTCCCAAACCGCCCTCCCTCCGTGAGATCAGTTGAGATGACCATCGCATGACAACAAAATTAGATCACGCCACGTGGAATTAAAGGAAAGCTGCCTAAAATGAATGCTTTGCCAAACGCCCGGTTGAATGATGCACCAACAAACAAGTCTAATCCGAAATTATATCTCAAGACTAGCCCTTTTTTTTTTTTTTTTTTTTTTTTTTTTTTTTTTTTTTTTTTTTTTTTTTTTGGTTACAGAAAAATCTTCCCTACTCTCCCGCAGATCCAAGGCAGCGCCCCTTTGTAGAGATCACCAAAGTATCCTATTAGCCGTTCTATAACTTGAGAATTTGCCCTGACCTTCCAAGACACCAAAGTGTCCTGTTAGCCGTTCTATAACCTGGGAATTTGCCCCGACCTTCCAAGACAAGCTCCGCTTAAGTCAGGACTCACACAACGGGGCAACATTGAACCCACACTAAGTGCTGGTTAGACAACTTGAGGTCCAACCTCCTAACCAACTGTGCTACGTCTAAAAAATTGACCCAAGGAGAATTTAAACTCATGACCTGGGGGCTTAATCCCCAGATTCTTACCACAAAGCCACCCACCCCTGGGTTATCTCAAGACTAATTAACACATAAAGAAAAATACTCACAAAATTTAGCGTCTAGTTCAAGTGATGTGAGAGAATTGTGTATTATTTTTGTAAAGTATTTTATGTAGATATATTTACTATTCATTTATGTTACTAATACCATGCTAATTCACATGACAATGTCCAGTTTTTAGATCTATTTTTTTGATATGATTAGTTAATGATTGAGAAAATATAAGAGAATATTATCTTAGATATTATAATTGATTATTTTTAAAAATTAGGTCTAATTTTTAACCTTGTATAGCAATGTCTTAAACAAAATATGTCACTATTAGTTAAAAAAACAAAAGCTTAGGCCTTGTTTAGTAAAACATCCATTTTTATTTTTGTTTTTGAAATAGAAATAGAAATAGAAATTTATTTTATTTTTTCAAAAAAAAATAAATTGATTCTAAAATTTTCAAAATTATAAAATAAAATAAAAAGATTACTGTGCAGTTTGCCTATTGTGGGCTCACTCCGAGCCAATCTTGATGATCTAAAGCGTTCATTTTAGGGTGATTTTGTAATACTCCTTCACTCCAAACAAGTTCTTAGGAGATTCTCGTTTTGCTACCTAAAACAAGAAAGTATTCCGGTCAAGGGTGTCAGAATTAGCACTCCCATAAGTAAGTTAATTCCTTAAAAGAGAGGAAGTGGTGTTTGTATTTTTAAGGGTGTGAGTTATAAAGCATGCCTTCTCATTTACTCATACCTTCCTTTTATAGAGTCATTCTCATGGATATTTTCTCCTTTAACTTTGCCCTTGATCATTACCATGTCATAACCCATCTCTCTATTACACCTTTAGAAAATGACAGCTTGGGCCCACTTAAAGTGAATTATCATGCCGACGTCCTTGATGTACTTGGTCCTGACGTACGGTCTAGGTAGCTTTCATTCGGTATGTTCTTCAGTCCATTTGAATTTACTTGGCAATGATTTGTTTGAATTCAATGAGCTTTGGCTAAATCTGGCCTATCAAAGATAGGCTTTGAATGTGCCCTGTTTGCCAATTAGAGATTTTATTTATTCGGCTCCCACAGGATTTATTGAGTAGTTCATTCATACAAAATTTAAGCTAATTGAACATTAGTAATCACACGATTGAGGAGTGTTTTGGGAAGTTAGTTAAAAATTAATTTTTTTTAGCATTTTTTGGCCTTTTTGTGGGTAAAAAATGTGAGAGGTAATATGACCCAAAATGGGTTAAAGGTTAATTCTATTTCTACACACTTATTCCACTTAATTCACACATTTAGTGAAAATTTTCATTAATACAATTTTGTCCTAAAATAAAAATACCATAATACTCTCATCTTCTTCTACTCAAACCCTATTTTTAAAACGCCACAACCATCCTCTATTGCCAGCACCACCTCTCTTATCCGCCATTCCCTCCCGTCGCCTCTTTTCTTATCTGCCTGTAATCACTTTCCGCCATAAACTATACACTCTTACAAGTCTCTTACCACGAATCACTCAATGTTGACTGTGGAGGTCTAGAATGGAGGGGGATGAGCAAGAAGTAGTGATGGTGGTGGCGATAGAGGGTTGAAAGTGGCGGCAACAACAATAAAAGATAAGTGGATGAATGAGAAAAAAAAAAAATCAGACTTTGTTTAGTATAGTTTTAGAACATGTTTTCAAAGATAAATAAAATAAAATAAACTTCTTATTTCAATATGGTTTTATTTTTTTAGGGGCAAAAAATTTAAAACTTAAAAAATATTCTTTTGGTATTTATTTTTTGTCAAATTAATTATATTTTTCTCATAAAAATTTCAAAAAATTGATTAAAAAATTGCAACCAAACATAGCCTTAGGGTTTTAAAATTAAAAATGTGGGTAATATTAGAATATAGAGATGTGTACTGAGAAATATTTTTATAATATGCATATTGAGAAAGTATTCATTAAGTGTGTGTATTGAGAAGAATTAATGTATGAAAATAAAATTATCCTGAGTTAAAAGCTAAAAGTTAACTTTTAACCACTTTCTCAAAGTATCCCTGAATCACATTTTCTTTTAAAAAATGAATGACATGCATTATTTTCAAAATTCACCATAAATACTTTCAAAAAAATAATGTGTTGGGATTAGGGTGTGCATAATACCGTCGAAACCGCCAAAACCGCACCGAGCCACACCGCCAAGGCAAATTCGTTATTATTTGCCAATCGAACCGCCAGTTTTTGGTAAGAAAAATAGCAAATTCTAGTGACACTTTTATCAATCCGCCGGTTTCTATTTTTCTTCCAAACCGCACCGACCCGCACCGCTGTTAAATCATGTTGTATAAGATTCTAAAAATTCTTTTTTACTTAAGTTTGCTTGTTGTTCTATACCTTAGAATATAGTATTACATTACTGCTCGAGGGGAATTCAGGATGTCAGTAATTCAAAATAAAGTTGGATTCTAATTCACTTTTTAATCTTTTTTTTTTTCTGGTCATGTTGCAAACTTGCATCAGCTCACTTTTCAATCTAAATACTTTTCAACAGTAAACATTTTCAATATATTGTAAACCTTGAATGATATTAATTTTATGTATTGTATTTGATCATTGTAGCTTCCACAGATGCTTGTAATGAACTAATGGCATAGTCGTTGATATTATCATGTTGTTGCTACACTTGCTGCATCAGAAGAAAGCTTCGCAAGATGCTTAACATCACGGTATCTCTCGTCTTTTTTTTACTCTTTGATTTAAGTTTTGTAATTTGAATTATATTTTTTATAAACCGCCAATCCGTCCGAACCGCTAAGGCAAATCCGCCATTATTTGTCAACCGAACCGCCGGTTTTTGATAAGGAAAATGACAAATTCTAGTGACACTTTTATCAATCCGCCACCCGCCATACAATTTCTATTTTTCTCTCAAACCGCACTGACCCGCACCGCGCACACCCCTAATTGGGATTGTGTGTCAACCTGTATATTCAATTAACTTAATATTTTTATATAAATAATTTAATTGACAAATCTTATAAAAGTAATGGTTGAAAATAT
>JAPPVO010005129.1:0-35337 GCA_030407325.1 Camellia japonica | reverse complement strand
CAACCTGAAAGATTATGCTGTACGAGCCCTTGTGAACGCTGTTGACCACCTTGGCACTGTGGCTTACAAATTAACTGATCTACTTGAGCAACAAACCTTGGATGTCTCAACCATGGAACTTAAGGTTTCATCTCTGAATCAGGTAACATAAATGCAGTGTCTCTGAAAAAAGAAAAAAAAAAGAGGTTTTAGCGAGAATATTACATAAATAGGAGCTGAACTTGGTTTATATTTATTTATTTATGTCAGCAACTACTAACGTGCCAAACATACACGGATAAAGAAGGCATCAGGCAGCAGCAGTTGTTAGCATTCATCCCAAGGCATCACAAGCATTACATTTTGCCCAGTAAGACTAATAATTGCAAAGTTCTTCTACAAGTGCTAGTCTGTATGATGAGACCTTTGGCATGTTATTAGTTTCCCTTTTAACCATTTTCTTGGTTTAACACCCAAGCTAGATTCTGTTAACAAGAAGGTACATTTTAGCCCGCACATACAGACAGATGCTAGGCAAAGTCATATTCAAACAAGATCTCGTGTTTACCCTTCAGGTACCTCCTTTTCCTAATGATGAATGTTTGTGTCCTGTCACAACTTGTTTTAGTGCAAGACTCTACTTTTGACTCAGCATTTAATTCGTATGCTGTGTGTGTTTAATTTAGGCACCTTTGCTTCAAAAACTCTGTCTTGGCATTTGGCATCAGAAACCAAGTCTACCTTAAAAGCTTCCCCACATGCTTTGATGAGGTCAGTCCATGAACTTCAATTAGTTTTTCATTTCCATTTTCATATGGAACATTTGCTAATATTCCCAAGAGAGCTTGAATGATATTGTTTATGTTGCAGCAGTGAAGATCCAAAAACTTCTGAAAAAGCTTCTGGGATCTTCCACTTAGGGGGTATACATAAGTTTTGCTTGCAGTTGGCTGTTGTTTTGATGGTGCATCTTCCATTGCGGAATTATAACCCCATACTTACAATTTTGCTCTTATAGATGCTGAAGAGGGTACCCGAATGAAGTCCTCTGCAGTTCCTCTCCAGTTGTCCAATGGAAGGCAGGCTTCAAGTGCAACTATGCAAACACTCGGTGTCACACGGAGGGTAATTTCAAAATCAACAAGAACTCAGACATGCCCGACATTCTTCTAAGTGCATGCCTGATTATATGAGTGAATGGATGGAAAAATAATCAACATGTTATTTCTGAAGTTTCTCCTAACATGCTTGCTGATCTTCTTTTTATCCAATTTATTGGACAACCTTTTTCTCATTTTAGTATTATGTATTTTACATGCTATTTTCAATGAAATCTGTTTATGTATGACATGTGTACCAACATTCAATGTTAATCTCACATTCACATAATCAAATCTGCCGAGAACTACTTTTCTGTTGCTCTCGTCGTTTTGTGTAACCACAATGGTAAAAGCCACAAGTACTTGAGTTATAGTTTTGGTTAGTTTGTCTTTGGAACATTGTTATGAACATTAGTGATGCATGTGTGTCTTACAAAGAATAACTGAGGAATAATTGTTAGTTTAATTAGGACAATAAGTTGACTGTGACTGCTGCCCGTGTTGGATTTCCTCTTATAGCTCCATGAGTGTTAATTTTAGATTCAGTTAGAGACCTAACTTTAACATTGATCTGTGACGGCTGCCCTTGTTGGATTTCCTCTCATAGCTCCATGTGTGTTAAGTTAAATTCATTTGGGAGGCCTAACTTTAAGGTTGCAAATCTGTGAAACTTGAAAAATATAGCCATCAACAATTTTGCATGGATTAAATACATGGAAGATATCTTAATCTCTCTCCAACATGGGTTAAAAATACATGGAAGATCCTTTAATCTCTCCCCTAATAATTTAGAATTTTTCTTTTCACAATCATCAAACATTCTAAATCCGTCCAAGATTCGTCTTCCACAAAGTTATCAAAGGAGTAGTTCCTTTTCAATGAAGAACATATATGTATGCATTTTAGAACACAATGGAATGCGGAGAAAATGATATCTTTGGTTCAACTTATCTCTTAGCCAAATTAGAATCTTTGCTGCATAAGGTAATCTTTTCTGGTTCTCACTTTCCTTGGTAGTCACCTCTTGGTATTCACAAAAAGCTGATCCCTAGCAAAGTATGGGAAAGAGCTATAAAGAGAGAACCAACTCGGCTGTCCTGCCTATGACAGTATTTGGGGATAAATTTTTCCATCCCTCCGAGAGTCCTGATAAACATGAGCTATTGCTGTTTCAGAAGACTCAGGACAATTGGGTTTTACTCAGGATGATATCTTCCTGTCTCTCGGTTATTCTGTTTTAGTTATGGCACTAGAATCATAGAGATGCCACATTAGAGATGTGGGATGTACTGATAGTAACATGAGCGGTTTTGTTTGATCTTTCTGATTCTGATTATCATGGGTTAAAAAAATAAAAATAAAAAGAGAGGACAAAAGTACTTTTTCACAAGCAAATGATTGTCGGCTTATGCTGTAAAATAGATGCATACCTTAGATGAGAAAAACACGCTGGAGATTGAGTGATGGGACAATGCTGTGGTAGACTCTGTATTGAGTTGAGGCCAAACTCATATTTCGGGCAGTGAATTTTGGATGCAACTTGAATGGTAAAAAGTGGTTGATTTTGTCTTTTGAAGTTACCTTATGCAGAATGGAGCATTATCTCCAACTTTGGGTGAGAGCAGGATGGCGAAGTGGTTAAAAATGATCCCATGAGAGAAAGGGATAAAATGTGCCAATTGCTAAGGTGGCAAATCGGAATCCACCCAAAAAAAAAGTGGCCAATCAGAGCTAATGAAATTTTTGGATGGTTATTTAGTCCCATCTGATTTGGAGAAATTTAAGTTGGAATAATGTTACCTGGAGGCTGCTACTTGGATTGTTTCTCGGTACATAAAATGGGAACATGGTATGCCACATGCTTTAAATGTGGTACGATAGGGATTGATTTATCTAGATTATACTTCAGAATTGAAGGTACTCCTAGAGTAATTTTCATATACCAATTAGACAATGTAGTTTGTTTTTTTCAAATTAATCATGTTAAAACATATTTCCATGAGCATAATGGTCCAGTTATTACATTTAGTTATGCTGACTACACCCTCCTTGGATTTTAGTTCATTATATTTTATTTAAGGAAACCTTAAGGAGATGTTTTGGTAGGGAAAAAAAATTGGGATCACTAAATTCATTGTTTTGGAATGAAAGTGTAATCATGTTTTGGAATGTGCATACTAAAATGTAAATCACTGAAGTATTTGTGTTTTCTGATAACACTGAGCTATAAGCATTATAGTTGGGTGGTGATTTTCAGATGGTGGTTATGAATCTGGTACAGTTGGTGGTCTATAAATATATTTTCTGCAGGTAGGTTAAATTTTGTCGAAGTAGCTTGTATTAATTGAAATGTACTTCTTTTATTAGCTGATTGACTAAATAGAGTTTAAACTGTTACACTACTCTGTTCTCTTTTATTTTATTTTATATTTCAGTTTTTTTATTGGGTGTAATTCAAATTTTAATTTAGTTAGATATTCGGTTTGTGCACTTTTATGTACGTTGCTGATAAGGTTTAGAAACATATGGTATGGATATTTATTGCTGGACCACTCATGAGTGGTAGGAAAACAAGTCTATATCTTATGTTAAATATCATGCTCTCTCTTTGGGGATGAGAAAAGCCCGAAAGCTCTTATAAGATATTGTCCTTTTGCAGGATTCCATAGAGGGTTCCAAACAATTGGCACCTTTCAGGTCGTTTGACAACCAAAACCAGCATGAGATTGTCCGTGCACCTGTCCGCAGCAAGAGTGTGCTGTCATCTTTCTTTGTAAAACAGAAGACTGCCAAACTAAAGACTGTCTCATGAATCTTCATTCAAGCAAGTCAACTATGATGCCATTTTGTTGTCTCGTTTGTTGGTTGATGACGTGCTTTTCACTTGATTCATTCATTAATTTCTCACAAATCATTCTCTACGTTTCATTTGGTGCTTAATAACAAGCAGAAGTGCACTGTAGTCTTGTAATAAAGACAATCCAGATTGTCTGCTTCTTGAGTTAATGGCTCTGATCAGTGGTTGCATGAAGTAAACATGGCTGACTTTTCGACTTCTATGCTGTATTCTGTGTTTTGTTCATATGGCTGTATAGTTAACTAGTTGGCAATCCTATTGTGAAGATGGTTTATATTGACCAAGCCTTGATGAGGTGATATTTAGTACTTGTTTGTTGTCTAAATGTATTGAATTTAGACTGAGAAATTTACTTTGCTCTTTGGAAAATCAAAACAGGGCTTGAATTGCTTGTGTAGGTACTATTGAAAGTCTAACAACTTATTGTTGGGGTAACTGCAAATTAGTGAAAAGAAAGTGAACGTCATTGCAAAAATACAGAGGCACAAGTGGCATCTGTGCTTTGGTGCAAGTAAAGCCACAATTTTCATTTGCACCATAGCACCGATCTACTTGGAATTTCATGTTTTTGCGATTATTTCACTTTCTTCTCAGTGCTTTGCAATTCTGCCTTTATTGTTCCAAATGTGTTGGGTCCTGTTTATATCTAGGCTAGGAATTGTTTCATCTTGTGAATAAGAATGGACCTGAGCGGGGTTCAAACCTTGCTCTGCCTTGTACCAGGAAAAAAACAGAAACTTGTGTACAGAATGTGTAGAAAGGTAGAATTGCCTATTGTGAAACCTATTGTTGATTCGATCACTGTATCTCTGCTTCAAAGTAAAGCTATAAGAAGTTCCATCCACAAGTAATGGCTGTCGGATTTGGATTGCATTGTTGCATGGGGATCACTGGAGTTCAAGCAACACCTCACCCTCACAACTAAGGGTGTCATTGGCCCGAAAGCCACGGCGTGGATGGCCCAGTCTCATACCCCGGGTGGGTTTGAATGTATGCCTGGAATTAGGTTTGAGTTGGACCTAGGTGTTGAAGTTGCAGATATTCCTAATGTGGGGTTGGTGTAGCTTCAATAAGGTTTGAGTTGGATCCAGGTATTGAAGTTGCAGATATTCCTAATGTGGGGTTGGTGTTGCTTCAATAAGGTTTGAGTTGGATCCAGGTATTGAAGTTGCAGATACAATTTTGGATGTTATGTGTACAACCAATAAGAAAAGAATAATATTATACAAATATACAAACCTCAAATTATTTTAAGGCCTTATTTGGCAATTTTTTGACTAAAAGAGTCAAAAAAAAAAATAATTAAAAAGTTACTAAAAATTTAAGAAGTCATTAAAAATAAAAATAAAAAACCCAAATATCTCTGTAATGCAAAACTTTTGATACAATTAAAAATATCATTCTCATTTCTCAAAAAATAAATAAATATCATTCTCAAAAAAATTAATTTTTTTTCACCTCATATAAAAGTCAAAAAATAAACAATTATTAACAATGACAATTCCCAAACCAGGCCTGTGTGGGGTATGCCATGTTATTTTAATGGGTCTTATTTTTTCAAATTTTGTTATTGGAAGCCATATTTGTGATTAAGGATCCGTTTGTTTTGCTGTAAAATATTTTTGTCAAAAATATTTTAATCATTTTTGATTGTTTGGTTAAATAAAAAGTAAGTAAAACATTTTTGCATTATTTTCTAAAAAAATGGCTTACTTTCAAAAATTTTGTAAGTCAATTTTTACAAAATTGACTTTCACTCACTATCTTTTCAACACATTTACCTTTTTAAATAATTATTTTAACTCACTACAAAATTATAAATAGCACTTTATTAAATTAAAATTTATTTTTTAAGAAATAAAATATTCTTATTTTAAGTATGAATCGAAAAATAAAAATAAAAATATTTTTTCTTTTTTTTTTTTTTTTCTTTTTTGTAAAAAAAATGAGCACAGCATTCCAAACAATGAGCCTCACAATAAGGGCTGGACTTCTGAGTTAAAACCCACTTCACTCTCTCTCTCTCTCTCTCTTTCTATAGGCTTGTTCATATTATTACACAGCTTCACAAAAACTCAGATCGCCATTGAAGCACTGTCCCAACTTGATCTGAAGCTTCTTCGAAGCACACATCCTAATCTTCACCGACATCATCATAATTCAAACGCACCATCTCGATCCGATTCGTTCTGATCTGATCATCGAAATCGATCTCAAAAAAAATAAACCAAACCCTAGAGTACTGGCAATTCACCTAAATGCACAAGCTCTGTTTGATTTGCGTCGATTGAACAAGCGAGCTCAATAAATCATCAATGTCGTCTCTTCTCCATCAACGTCCACTTCACAACACTCTCACAAACCCTTCCTCCTCATCCCCTCGATCTCCCTCCGATTTCCCAAAACCCTCAACAATCTTCAACCGAACAAGCCTCTTACTCCTCTTATTACTCCTGGTAATTCTAGGAGTCTTTGTTCCATGGATTGGGTTGCCTCAAGGCCTGTTCGCAAGTTCTCGAGTCTCAATCTCCAAATGGAAAGACTACACGTTGGCTGAGGCAGTGGCGAATGTGGCGAAGAATGGGACAGTTGTGGTGTGTGCGGTGAGTCAGCCTTACTTGCCGTTTCTGAACAATTGGTTGATTAGTATTGCGAGGCAAAAGCACCATGAGAAGGTGCTTGTGATTGCTGAGGACTATGCGACTCTTTTTAAGGTCAATGAGAAGTGGCCTGGCCATGCCGTGCTCGTGCCGCCCGCACCGGATGCTCAGACTGCCCATAAATTTGGGTCTCAGGTGCTTTTTTGGGTTTTCTTTGTTATTCATGGATAAATCAATTCTTGTTACTTATCAATTCTATTTTTGGTGACTCAAGATGTGTGTTCACTGGATCAAATTCATGATTTTTCAGTGATATTATATGCCTTCTAATAGTGGGATACATATTTGCATTTGTAATCAATTGTGTATTTTGAGCTTGATTCTAACAAAGAATTGGAGAATTATAGGCTCTTTTTTTTTTTTTTTTCTTTCTAATGCATTGTTCCCCTTTTAAGTTCTGTAATTGAGTACTTTCCATCCATGTATTATCCAAGAAAAATGTGCCCCAGAAAAGGCATTGGAAGGAAAGCCATAACCAAGATAAATTTATTTTGTTAGGGCCAGTTTGACTAAAATGTAAATTGGATAGTTTTAAAATAAGCTGATTTGCAAATTAGGTATTAAGTGCTATGAAGCATGGATACAAATACAAATACAGGATATGGATACAATAGGATACCAATATGGCAATACGACAAAATCTAAAATATGGATTACGAATATGACTATGATACGTTTGTAAAAATATATATATTTTTATAATTTTTAGTATTGTATTATACATTTAAGAGCTAGTAGCTGCTAGCTAGTTTACTTTATAATTTTTAGCAACTCTTATAAAAATTTCATTTTAATATCAAGTCTATACTGTTTATATTGTCACTTTGCTTTTCTATTTCACACTGTTGTATGCAAGTTTATTTGCTTGTTTAATTGTTGAAATCTAATTTTAGTATCTTTATATTTTCTTGTTTATCCTTGCTTTCTATAAAGTATGAATACAGATATGTAACACATAAAACACGCTAACAATTCGTCAGTTTGACAAATTCAAAAAAGTAAGGTACTACTAAATCTCACTATTTTTTATTCTCTAAGAAGTTAGTAAAATATTGAAAAACTATTATTGTATTTATCCTAACAATTATACCTTAATGCTATACAAGAATTATTACAATCTCAATTTTATAATGGTTTGAATCGTGACCTAGAGTAACCGAAATTTAAGCAATACTTCTCGAAATTAAAGAAAAATTATGAATACATTTAGAAAGTATCGGATACATATCTAAGGATTATTGGTATTTGATATGGATGTGACTCTCTTTTAAAAATATCCATGCTTCATAGGTTAAGTGTGTTTGGCTAAAAAACTAAAAACCTCAAAAAAAATATAAATCTACTTGCTTTGTGTTATTTAATTTGTTTATCTAAATTTTACTTGTAAAGAATTGTTTATACAAAATTGTTTATTTCTTTTAAATCACAGAACTGTGTTACCTAGAACTTGAGAGATTCAAAAGTTCAACACCACATGGATATCAAACGAGCTCATGTATAAATCTACATATTTTGATTTAGTTTTTCCAAAATGAAATGATTAAATTTCCAGAGTCAGATAGGCCCTTTATGAAAGTCTGCACTCTTTCAAGACGAATTCTATTTTGGGGGATGTCACTTTCAAATTAGGCTGTGGGTGCTAGCCTTATTAAATGAAATTGCATTTCTTTCATTCTATACTTTATTGATTCTACTTCAGATATGTAGCCTCATCCTAGGGCATAGATTCATCTCTTGTTCTCATATAGTTTTCTACCAAAATGAAGAGGCTAAAGGTTTTCTGATAGAACAGAATATTGCACTGGTTCTTTATTTTACCGCATTTTATTAACTCTTAATTTACTTACCTAAACCACCTTTATAGGCTTCTCATAATGACCTTGGATAGCTTCATTTTACAGGGATTCTTCAATTTTACCTCCCGAAGGCCTCGCCACCTACTGCAAATATTGGAGCTTGGATATAATGTTATGTACAATGATGTTGATATGGTCTGGTTAGCGGATCCATTTCCTTATTTGCAAGGGAAGCATGATGTATACTTCACAGATGACATGGCTGCAGTACGTATGCTTGCTTTGCTTCTGGCTTCCAGTATTTTTAAACTATTAATGCATCCTATTTACATAGAGCGGACTATGCTGTACCGCTATCAAAAACCATAGATTCCACATGAAGTCCACAAACTATGCTAAAGGAATGCTGCTCCTTTCATTTCCTTGCCAAACCTGCCCTTTGCTGCATATTATAACTTCAATTTGAATACTGGTTTTTAATGGAGTGTGAGTTCAATTTTGAAATCAGAAACATATGTATATGAAGGATTCTCCATATGTTGGGTTTACTGGACATTAACATAAAATTGTTTTGGACCCACTGTTCCATTCATCTTTTAGCATTGCAGCATAAACCCTGACCAAGTATTGCAGACTTACAATCATTAAATTAAGTTTTTGTGGATACACCAGTTAGTCCCGCTCCTTTCACCTGTGCGCTATGGTCTGCAATCTCTTGTATAATTCTTTTTGCAAATATGCATGCTTGACTGATATTGATGAATCACTTATCTTTTCCTTCTCCTTTGGAACCACCAGGTGAAACCTTTGAACCATTCTCATGCTTTGCCACCTCCAGGGAAAAAGGGGCGGACTTACATATGCAGTTGCATGATTTTTTTGCGCCCAACTAGCGGAGCAAAACTGGTTATGAAGAAGTGGATTGAAGAACTTCAAGCTCAGCCATGGTCTAAAGCAAAAAAAGCAAATGACCAGCCTGCTTTTAACTGGGCATTAAACAAAACTGCAGGACAGGTGTGTTTCTATGTTCTTGAAACCAGTTAAAATTCGTATCTATGGAGTTTAGTTACCTTGAACAATATTGTTAAAGGCAACAACTTAGAATGTTTCTGAGAATAACACTTTTTACTTCCACCATCCATGAAAACAAGATTCTGGATCAGTACATGAAAGCTCAATGCTGAGGTTCATCTATGCTATATATATAAAGCATAGCCTTCTGGGACTGTCACAACTTTTACTATATCTAAAATACCCATTTCAGATCTAAGTGTTTCAATTCAAACTTAGTAATGCTTCACACACACACACACACTGTGTGTGCCCACACCTATAGTTTATCAAAAAGTGAGTCATATTGTATGCAGCATTGCATGAGACATACCTGATTGATTCTATAAGCAATACTAGGTGGTGACCACTACAGAAGTTGAAGGTGATGTAAAGTATTGGCTATTCGCTTGTATAGAAAGATGAGTTTTCCACCGTGTAATGGGTGGAATCCTGTTGTTTCATGGCAATCAAGTAATAGTAAAATCTGTTTGCCATATTCAGATATTTAAAACTGGTTGAGAAGGTTGAGGGTTCTCTCTATTTTGTATTGAATGGTTGAGCTACTATGCTTATACATATTAATATACTATCAATAAAATTATATCCTTTTTTGTTGCACATTGCTGTGGGTAATTGCACATATGTCTTCATTGTTGCAGGTGGATCTATATCTGCTCCCACAGGCAGCATTTCCTACGGGAGGGTTATACTTCAAGAATCAGACATGGGTTCAGGAAACTAAGGGAATGCATGTTATCATTCATAACAACTATATAACAGGTTTTGATAAGAAAATAAAGCGCTTCCACGATTTTGGCCTCTGGTTGGTGGATGATCATGCACGTGAGTCCCCCCTTGGCCGATTATAGCAAGCCGGACTACCACTTTTCAATGGATAAGTTGGTGAAGCTTTAGCAGCCTTCCTCGAGTTACATTGCCATTCCAATTGCTGTTAAGCTCATTCTATGCCCATTGGCTCCGGATACGTGTTGAAATTACCATTCAGCGAACAGCGGAATGAACTCTTCATTTGGTCATTTCCACTCTTCGAAGCACGTTGGATCATCATTCCCTAACCTCTCTGCAATTTTTCTCCTTTGATATTCTTTCCTTAATTATGTAAGAGTTTTTTTGTTTCTTTTTGAATTTTCAGAACTGCTTTAATATTTAATTCATTCAGCCAATTCTACCTTGGTGTTATCTTTAGAAATTCTTCAGTTTTTGTGAATGTCCCATATGCTTTTACACAACACTTTCTGTGGTGAACCCGCTAAACATTATTCACCCAAAAAAGAACCTGCTAAACACTACAGTAGTGGTATTAAGAAGAGGGAATGATATATTTACCCAAAAAAAAAAAACAAGAGGGAATGATTTGTCCATTTTGATCTTCAAATAAGCAGTCATGGGATTTTGAAGTGGATATATGTATTGCCATTCTAGTTAGAACGTATTATTAGAATCTTTTTAAGTCCATATAGCTCATAACAGAGTAAAATGGGAAAAAAATATATATTCGCGAAGCTGATTCTACTGATTAGAATGGAAGAGAGATGAATGGGGTATTTGGTATTATTTTAAGTTTATTTATTTATTTTTTTAGATAGGGAGATTATTTTACATTAAAAGTTGATAGTCTCTATAAATTAAAAACACCCTTCACTTAACTTTTGAAAAATTAGGGCCGTGTTTGGAGAAGTTCTTTAAACACATTTCTATCCATTGATTTCAGTGTGGTATTTGTTTTGAGTTTTCAAATTATAATTCTACAACCACTTTTGAAAACTCCTTTTTAGGCGGGAAAATTTGGCTAATCCAGACGTCCGGCTGGTTGACCAGAACAATATTCGGTTTTTTATTTTTATTTTTTTGCACTTGTTATTTTTATATTTTAAATAAAAAATATTTTTAGAATTTTTTTAAAATTTTTTATGAGCTTTGAATAGGATTTTGGGTTATGTGTTTGGTTATGAGTTGTAATTTTTTAAATTAAATATCATGTCATATCATTTATTTCAAACTTAATTCAAAACTCTTGTCAAACTTATAACCAAACAAATTTTTCACACTCAAATTATAATTTCAAAATTCACAAACTCAAAATACAACTCTATTATCAAATCATATTTAGAAAATTTTACCAAAAACTACTTAGATTTTTTCAATTTATTTAAGTTATTTCAACTTAATAAACTATAAAGAGAAGTAACACTAAATAGTTTGATACAAACTCCCATATTAGGCCATCTCCAACGGTGCATCAAACCATGCATCAGATTTAAAATTTGATGAAAAAGTGACTTTTTCAAGTTCCAATGGTTTCACTAATTTGATATCAAAATGAGAATGGAACAAACATTTCATCAAACTGAGGACAAGCACTGTATTTCAGTATTTCACTGTTCTGGACCGTTGGACGTGGTAACCGGTCAACCAGCCGGATGTCCGGCCGGTTGACCAACCGGTGAACCGGTTCTCTTCCAAATAGGTAGGTTCAAACCGGTCAAAAAGGTTCAAACAGATAAAAATAAAAAATAAAATAGCTTTACCGGTCGACCAACCGATCGACCCCTTCTCTTTTGATGCACGGTTAGAGCAAGTCATATCAGATTGAAAAAATTAACTTTTTTTTACTCAAATTTAATGAAAAATTTGGTCCACCACCGAAGATGCTCTTAAAATAAGTTATAAGTTATTTCTATAATCCTCACCAAACGTCCCAGATTTGCTTGAAAACCAATAATGGTTGCACTCTTACCCGCATCAGCATGATTCCATGGAAAACCATTTTTAAGAAGAATATATATATATATAATATTTTTTAATATTTGATATTGTAAAAATGAAAGTCAACTGAATTATATTTTCCATTGATAAATCTTTCGTCCCCAAATCCATTTCTCTCTATTATAAAACCCTTCTAATCAGTAAATTATATATTGAGATTCTAATCAGTAAATTATATGTTGAGATTTCCTTGTCATAATATCCTCACATAATTTTAATGGTTTTTTCCTGTCCCGCTCCGTACTCGTATCCCTCATCCTGCCTTACTTAGATTTTTTCTGCCCAGACGAGCAAATGAGACGAAGATAGATTTTACTTTCTCTGTACTCTTCTACACAATTTTGTTCCGATTATATTTATTAAATATAGTTAAATGTAAATGCATATAATATATAATTTAATTTTTTTATTATAATAAAATTAAAAAACTAAAATATTTATTTTTTTAGCTTATATATTATAATTCTTATTAAGTGTAAATTATTATCCATAATATACTATATTATCTATAATTTGTATTAAAATTCTTATTCTCAACTACAAAATTAACCCGCTCCGGCCCTTATATGATACGGGGTGGGTGTGGATTACTACAAACGCGCTATGATTGGGAGTATCAGAAATGATACATTCTTCTAATTTAGGAGCTCTAAAAGAGCACTAATAATGTGGAAAATCAAAAAAAAAAAAACAACCAAGGCTAAAATATCACATCACATGGGATCCACACACTAATTAGAGCTATTAGAGCTCTTAGGGATTGTTTGAAATGTCCTAAATAAGTACACTTTTTGTTTTTTTAGACTAAAAAGTTGAAGGAAAAAAAATGGATGTTTGGGTTAAGTTTTTGACTTTTTACGAAAAAATGTGTATTAAAAAATTGTATAAATTAGTGTAGCAAAATTTTTGACAATGTAGTCTGTATGGGGGCAGCAAGGTTTGCAAAGTGGTGTAATAGGAAATGGTTGCCTTCTTTTCGGGCAACCATTTAGACGGTGCTCTTTGGTTAGTGGAGGTTCACCACGGGTCTTGTTTTGCTAATCAGAACCGTTCAATGTGTACAACTCGTCGAGTATTATATGTTTGTAAAAAATCACGTTGATCGAATATCTATAGAGCTATCTGATCAGATTAGTTTTTTTGTCAACCGTTAACTATAACACCATCTTTTTTTATACAAAACTGATTTGATTGTGTAGTTAGCGATATCCGATCAACGTGATTTTTTACAAACATATAATACTCGACGAGTTGTACACATTGAACAGTCTGATTAGTAAAACGGGACCCGTGGTGGGCCCCCACGGGCTCAACATTACCGTCCAACTTAGTGAATATATATATGTAATTTTTTTTTATTCCTTTCATAGTACTTTTTCATCAATTCAATATCTTTCACCGTGTAAAGTTAATTTGTATTAAAATATTATTTTTTTTATATTTTTAATTTGTAAAGAGTGATGACTTTTTTTTTTTTTTTTTTTTTTAACTTTTTAATTTTTTAAATTTTTTCTAACTTTCCAAATCAGGCCTTAATTTATAGCTCCCAATCTTTTTTCTTGGGAGTAGTTGGGGGAGATAGAAGAATTTAGAGAGACAAATTGCTTTAAAAAAACAAAAACACGGTAAGGAGAAAAGCCACAAACAAAACGACTGCGTCTGCCGGGAGTCGAACCCGGGTCTATTGCTTGGAAGGCAATTATCCTAACCGTTGGACTACAAACGCCTGGCTAGCTGTAATTGTTTAGTTTTATTTTTTCTTTAAAGGAGAAATTGTTTAATTTATGTATATTTTATATGTAAAACAAAAAAGTTTTGAAGCTCTAATAAAGAAACTCTAATAGCTCTAATGGAGTACAGATCTCACTGTGATAGTGATGTTTGTATTTTGTGTTTTTTTTTTTGACTTTCTATGTCATTAGAGCTCATTGATTTAGAAAAATGTATCATT
Source organism: Camellia japonica (assembly GCA_030407325.1). Classification (NCBI taxonomy): domain Eukaryota; kingdom Viridiplantae; phylum Streptophyta; class Magnoliopsida; order Ericales; family Theaceae; genus Camellia; species Camellia japonica. The sequence goes on along the minus strand of JAPPVO010005129.1, from coordinate 21,154 downwards.
GTTGTATGTAACATAAGCAAAATGTTTGAAAACTCCAAACTACTCTAAAGGAGCTCTAATGGGTGGAATCCATCCATTGATTTGATATCTTGACTTTTTTTATTTTTATTTTTTTTTATTTAGAGTTTCAAATTTAAGTTATGTATCATTGCTAAAAAAATAATGATCATATACAACTAGCAATTATTTAAAAAATAACATAAAATAAAAGGTATGTAATTTTATAATTTGTTAATCTAAGGGGTTGTTTGGGATATTATAAATAAGTACATTTTTTGAATTTTTATGAAATATGGATTGGGTTTGAAGCGATGTGGTAGAGAGGTGATGTGACTTAAATAAAATGATGTAACTTAAATAGGATAATGACTTTTTGACTTTTTTAGTATATGCCAAACAAAGCCTAAAAGTCAATCTTAAAAAGTCAACTAATAAATCATGTTAATAAACATAAAAAAAATAAATAAATCATCAATCAATAGATTTTGGAAATACATTTACAATAAGGTAAATTACACTTACACTCCATGAGTTTTGAATTTAATACATATTATCTTCTGATATTTGAAAAATTACACTGATTCTTCTATTATTGTAATTATTTAGACGAAATTAACGTTGATATCAAAAAGATATTAAATTCATGTACTCTCTCTTTTCTTGCCTTACTTTATTTCTATTTTTTTTTTCTTCTTTCCTTTGCTTTACTTTTTTTTTAATGTAATTTTTTCTGTTTTCTATCCGTAGTTGTTACTTTTTATATAATTAAGGGATTTATAAAATAAGACTATTAACTGCATGAGTGAAAATATAATTTTTATGATGTCAAGAGATAGGATATAATCAAATCAAATCTAAAAAATTATTAGTATAATTTACCCTTTATAATAATAACATGTGGTGGGTTGCATTATTTAATATTCTCATCTTATAGTAATCTAGCATTATTTTAATTGTTTTATACACACCGTCTTCATAATTAATTTCAATTTCATATCATCATACCCCACTATTTTTCTAATATAACCAAAGGTTATGTGGTAATAAACTATTGCAAAGTAGTTTAATCATATTTATTAGGGTAAATTATAAATACATTTTTTAAAATTTGTTTAAATTATGAATTATTTCCTATGATTTAGAAAATTATAAATACCTCACTGTCAGATTTTTTTATTTAATAGAATTAATTGAAAAAGTAAAATTTCTAACTGTGTTCACCTATAAAATAATAAAATTATCTGAATTATTAATTGAAATAAAATTTTAACATTATAAAAAATTGTTAATTAACTAGATGATTTATTAATAAAAGGAAATATTTATTATGAAATTAGAAACATTATGGGGCATAATGTAATTTCTAAAATCACGGGAGTAATTTATAATTTAAGTAAATCTCAAGGGGTGTATTTATAATTTATCCTATTTATTAATATCTTTGGTCCTTAAAATTCTACAAATAAAATTTGAAACTTTCAAAGGTTTGGAGTGAACTAGTTTTTTATGTATTATTACATATGTCACGATGCATCATTTTAGGAAGATGTTACATTGTGTACTCTCGAAAAGGTGCATATGATATGTTTTTCATAACTTTTTTATAAAATTTCATAATTTAAATTCAAAATGTCATAACTTTTTCACTACAAAAGTCATAACTTTTTTTTCATTGAAAAATGTCATAACAAAATCTGAAAGTGTCATAACAAAAATCACAAAATATCATAACATTATCATTCATAACTTTAGGGTGCACATCATAAATTCATTATTTATAACTTTACTATAAAATGTTATAACACACATCACAAACAATCATAACGTTCGTCATAAAAAATCATAATTTTTTCACAATATGCACTATTTAAAAGGGTGCACATTGTAAATTTCTTCATCATTTTATATTGGAAGATTTAGTCGAAATTACCTTATAATAAAATTTTAATACATTAAAATAAGTATAAAAAGTTTTTCTTAAAAAGTCCAACATATACTATTATTATCAAAATATACTGAGTGAGTAATTTAATATTTTAAATTTTAAAATAATATAATTTTTGATTTAGATGTCGGTTTTTAATCAAATTAGTATTTTTAGAATTCTCTTATCAAGATCTATCAAACAAGATCTAGGGGTGAGCATGGTCCGGATTAGGGTAAAACCAGGACCAATCTGTTATCTGTGGTTTTTAAAAAATTGGAACCAATCCAATCTATTTAAATTATGGAACCAATCAAAACCAATTCGTTTAAACACGGATTAGATCGATTTAGGATTACGGATTCAAGAGCATTGGTGTCTGAAACCCTGATTCAAGAGTTCACAACATTTCTAAAAACTAAAAACACTTTCTACTACTAATTTTGGCAACAAAACCTCCAAATTTTCTTACTTGAATTCAATGTTTCAATGAAAATGGGAAAATAGCACAACAAATAAATACCCAAAACTGACGAAATAAAGATAGATTACCAACTAGTAACAATAAATCTAACAGTTACCTCTTGCAATGCTTGTGTATGGAAGTTACTCCTACTCTAAGTTCTTTGCTACTGCCATACCGTTCAAACCCCTCTTTGAAAACCAAAACCCGAAATGCTTCAACAAGATTTACCTCTAACAATGGAGGGGAAGATAAATTAGAGAAAACAAAGTACTCATTGGGAGTAAGCAAAAGAGTACCCAAATGGGATGTGTAAGAGGGAGATGAACCATAAAAGACCCAACAGACCCTAGATGGGTCCTCAATCAAAACCCCAACTTTGTCTTCTTGCAATGCAAAACAACAACACACCGGATACTAGTAATCAATTGATAGTTCACTTATGTTAGAAAAAACCAGTAAATAACAGTGTTAGAGAGAGAAAATCTAAGTCTGAGTCGAAATCCACAAAAACAGTAACAAAAAAAACAATAATAGAGTGTTAGAAAGGGAGAGCTCATCGAGAGAGAGAACTCAGTCTGAGAAAGAGAAGAGAGAGAGTACCGAGAGAGAGAGAGAGAGAGAGATGAGAGGCGTGTGATATGTTGAATTAGGGTTAGCGTTTATTTTTTTATATGGAATAAGAAATGATATTATGTGGGAGAGTGCATAATATAAATATAGACTATTTGTATACGGTCCAGATCGGTTCCAATCTGGAACCGTAGGGTTCAATCTAGAGCCGATTCGTGAACTACGGATTTTTTATTTCCAATCTGAAATCGAACCACGGATTCAAAAAACCAATCCAAACCCATTGGGTTGGATTACGGATTATACGGATTCCTTATTCAGTCCTAACAAGATTCATATTGACTATGAAATTCTTAAAAAATAAAAAATAAAAAAATACCGTTGAAATTGACGTAAACAGTAATATGTTATTCTAGTTTACAGTAATATTTTACTGTTACAAAAAATAGAGTACATAATAGATGAACTAACCAAAAATACACATACACAACATTTTAAAGCTCGTTTAAAATAAAATAAAAGTGTTCCTCGTCAAAAGAGTTATAAGATATTATATATATATATATGTATGGGCAATATTGTCTATAAAAAAAAAAAAATTATTCTGTCCTTACTCAATTATACGCATCTTCTTTATAAAGTTTATGAATCAAAATAAATTGGATTATCTTTTTCACTAAACAAAGGTCCAATGAAAGAGTTTTGACTAAATTTCTCTTTACATTTATGTTTTTTGTTATTGTTATGATATGTATTAGTGTTAGTACATTTTGATATTATTGTTTTGGACTTATTGCTATTTATCAAGTGTTTTGGATTTGTAATAATCTCTACATAAAATAAAAATAAATTCACATTCTTTAATGATTTAATTATTCGTTAACAATGTTTAGCAAATTTTACAAAATATACCATTGTTACTTCTAAAAAACACAGCATTTTTAGGGGATGGGGATGCTGCTGTACTGCGGACCTATGTGGTGCCGTTTTGACCGAATACAAAGCATTGATGTCTTTGCTTGCATTAAAAAAAAAGAAAAATGATATAGAGCTCTAAATTTAGAGCTCTAATTTGAGCTCTAGTGATGTGTCAAAGTAAAAAAAAAAAAAACAAACAAACAAAGCAAGGCACAAACATCACATCAAGGGTGGATGCCAACTCATTAGAGCCCTATATTTAGAGCTCTCAATCTTTTTCCAAAAAAAAATCCCTTTGCCTTTTTATTTTAATATTATATTATAGATTGTTTTCTATTTGATATGTACGTAAATATTATTGAAATGGTTTGTTTTTTTTCAAGTTGAGAGAGCGTGTGTTTGGTGAGTTCATTTTGAAGTTAGCCTCGATAATCTAAACTGTTCATATTGTATAATTTGTTTAGTAGAATATTTATGTAAAAATAAGAAAATTGGATATCAGTAACCATCTGTTTGAATTATATTTGTTTAAAAATAATGAATGACAAATATAAATTTAAGAATAGTTATGCATTTTTTGTAATATAAATGTATCAAAAATATAATTATTGACATTTGGTTGTTTTAATTTTTTTTCATGAAGATTTTACTTAATAAATCTTAAAAAGTGAACATTTCGGATCACTGAGATTTGCCCTAAAATAGAGCCACTAACCCCAAACACTGTCTCAAGTTGATATGACCAAACTGAGAGAAATGAGTTTGGTTGATATATAAAAAATATAAAAATATATATGAATGTGAAATGTGTATTAAAATAGTATTTTTTTTTTGTTATTATGTAGTTTTTTAACAAACACCTTATTAGCAAATTATTTTTATTTTTAATTTTGTTTTTTGGGTATTACGCAACAATCTCAAAATTGAAATGTATTAAAAATTAAATATTATTCATTAAATTGACTCTAAAATAATAAACTAAAATATTCCGTTACTTTAAATAGAAAACAATCTATAATATAATATAATATTTAAAATAGAAAGGCAAAGAGATAGTATTTTTTTTTTTTTTTTTTTTTTTTAACGTAGGCAAGCACATCAATGCCTTGTGTTTGGTTAGAACGACACAACACCACACAGGCGTGCAGTAGGTGCTGTTGTCCTTAACGCACAACAACATCCCTCATCCCGAGTTCAGATCCTCTCCTTAACTCCCCTCCTTCATTTCCTTCGTGCAACGCTGAGATTCAGTCTAGCAGATCCAACGGCTATAAAAAAAAAAAAAAAAATCAAAATTAGAATTGAAATTTTCCCGCCCAAAGCATTACATAGCTTATACAGAGTATACACTCACTCTCACTCACTCTTACTCAGCCCGTTTCTCCTCCACCGAACCCACCCTCATCGGCGACCCACCTTCACTGGTGACTCACTCCCGATGACGGCGAGAAGCTCTGATTTAAGCAAGCTTATCAAAGTAGATACACATTCACCGGTGACCAGGTTGAGAGAGACCAGGTTGTGCCAAATGATATCTCATTTGTTAGGGTTTTGTTTGCCTGTTGCTATGTTGGCTTGATTGATCTTGGTCATGAAATCTTTTATTCCATGAACAATTAACACATAAGACCCATTTGAACAATTAACAGTCCTAACAAAATAATAGTTTGTTAATAATTAATGTATAGGGAAAGAGAGAGAGAATCAATTATGAATGTATTGATGTATTGAATTGTTATTCATTACAAATGGTGAGGGGCTCCTTATATAGGAGAAGTTACAGGCTTACAAGCCAAAAAAGAGAAAACAGAATTATTAAAGCATACTAATTATTATACTAACCTAATTATTAAAGCAAACTTAATTATTAAAGCAACACTTTACATATTATATTCTAACAGCCCCCCTCAAACTCAAGGAGGATAGGAACCAACCAACTTGAGTTTGGAGAGAGTAACAAAACAGAAAAATAAAATAAAATAAAATAGGATAGGAGACACTGTATGGTCGTGTCAGACCGTTGATGAAGACACTGTATGGTCGTGTCGGACCGTTGTAGCAGCTAACCGGAATCAATGTCGGGACAGTTTACGGAGTCTTGCCGGACCCATGTAGAAGCCAACCGGAATCAATATCGGGACAATTTACGGAGTCTTGCCGGACCCATGTAGAAGCTAACCGGAATCAATGTCGGGACAGTTTACGGAGTCTTGCTGGACCCATGTAGAAGCTAACCGGAATCAATGTTGGGACAGTTTACAGAGTCTTGTCGGACCCATGAAGAAGCTAACCGGAATCAATGTCGAGACAGTTTATAGAGTCTTGTCGGACCCATGTAGAAGCTAACCGGAATCAATGTCGGGACAGTTTACAGAGTCTTGTCGGACGCATGTAGAAAATACACTGTATGATTTGTGTATATGCCTCAAAAGTCGTGTCCTTAAAAGGCGTGCTCAATCCATAAAAAGGCGTGCCATCAAAAGGCGTGCCCGACAGAAATCTTCGAGCGGCGAGCCATCAAAAGGCGCGCCGGACATGCGGCGAGGCACGTGCCCTTCTTGGCTTGTGCGCCCGGCTTGTCGTCTGGCGTCGAGAGGCGCGCGATGCATGTGTCTGCCTTGGCTATTTAAACCAAGACTGAGGCTGAGGCTAAGGCAAAACAAAACACCTGCTGAAAACCTCTTCGTTCTCTGAGAGAGATACTCTGTAACACTTTGCAACGAACCCTTTCTGACATTACCAGTCTGAAAACGCTGCTTCTCTGAAACACTCAGCAACTCAGAATATGGCCTCTTCTTCCCGTTCAGCAACCCAGAACATGGCCTCTTCTTCCCGTGGTCTGCTCACTCTCTTTCCAGACCTCAACGAGTCCACAAGAGAGATAACCGGGGCAGTTGCCCTTGAACCTCAACCAAACGCCCCTGGACCAAGCGCCCCTGGTTTTGCGCCGTTGAACTTTCCGATGTTGTCAGTTGAGCAGATAATGGCTGCTCAATCTGATATTGAGGCCAATTATTATACATTGAAGTCATGTGTTGAGACCATGACTGCGGTCACAAACTTGTCGCACCGGCTTCAGAGGAGGACAAATGAGGTGCAACAGTTAAACGCCCAAATGGCTCTGCTCCAGGGCATGTATAAGGATGCGCGAGTAGAAATATGTGTGCTGAAGGCGGAAAACAAGGAGCTGAAGCGGAAGGCCACCGTTATGCTCAGATTCGGAGGTCCACCATATGTGGCTTTTGAGGAGCAACGGGAAGTGAACGTGCTCGGTGGCGTGGGAAACACGGAGGCAGTGCCGGTAAGGGACGCCCAAGACAGAGGCAAGAAGAAGAGAACAGCTGAAGAGGCGAAAAAGTAAGGCCGGTTTTTGTGGATGTTCTGGGTTGTGGTTGGAGAATTCGTTTTTTTTCGGTTTTTATTTATTTATTTTTTTGGTTTTTTTTTTTTGTGTGTGTGGGTGTGTATGTGTGTGTGATGTATTGGTAAGGCTCTGGTATTGCAATGGAAATGTAGGACGGGAATTTGGTGGTTTTGTGAATAATAGTCTGTGATGGTATGCTGGCACTTTGAGTATTGGATACTGTTGTGCTTGTGATAAAAGAAAATAAAATAGGATAAAATACAAGAGGAAGAAACGGTGGGAATGGTAGTATGGGGGAGAGACACGTGCTGGACACACACAGAATACACAAGACACAAAAAAAGATAAGATAAAAATAAATAAAGGTATTCTATTTTGTGGTGAGGGAGTCGGTGAGTGGGGTGCAAAAGGTGAAGGAGGATGGGTTGGAAAGTTGACAAATATAAAAATAAAATAAAATAAAATGGAGATAATGAGAGCAAGAATTTAGAAAGGCTCACCATTGAGTGTTAAAATAATAAAATCGGAAAATCTTGAGAGAGAAAAGAGATGATGGGTTCTGGCGACATCACATGGTGGGGGGTGTGGAGTCTGACAAAATAAAGAGTGGGAATCATGAGATGGGTTCTGCTTTTGTCTGTATTTTTTTTATTTTTTTTTATGTGCGTGTGCTTCTCTGTATCATAGCCGAGAGAGAGAGAGGTTGGTTTTGACCACACATCGAATGCATGCATACACTTGCTCAAGAGAGGGAGAGCTTGGTTTTGGTGTGTGTATCTTATGGGGATATGTTCATGCTATTAAAGTATAGAATAAATGAAGTAATTAAAAAAGTGTTGTTGTTTATTGGAATAAAAAAAATATATATATATATATATATATAAGGAAAATGATAAATACGGGAATAAGAAGAAGAAAAAGAAAAATAATTTGACAAAAGGCTGAGCGACATGCCCATGTGGGTGTCATGATAAGAAAAGCAAAAGAAAGAAAGAGAAGAGAATTCAGAAAGTACCATGAAGATGGGTTTGAAAAAATAAAAAAGGGTCAAAGAGCATGGGTCTCGTCTATGCCTAATAATAATAATAATAATAATAAAAGGAATGAGTGGAGAAGGTTGGGGCACACACACAGTGACATACAGACTGCAAGAACAAGAAAAAGAAAGGAACGTGGATGGATAAAGAAGTAATAAAAAAATGATGAAAGGTGGGATACATGGCTGGATCGGTTAGAGAAAGAGACAGAGAGCACCAGAGAGAGAGATATGCCGAGAGAGAGCAGAGTTGTGGTGGCCGATGAAGCTGTTGGAGGGGGAGCTGAAGGCGAGAGTGAAGCCGAAGAGGTAGTAGAAGAGGCCATCGACGGCGGCGTATTGGCTGTCGACGATCAGGCCGAGCTTATGCTTGGGGCGGGAATGAGTATGGTCAGTGTGGGGAGTTCTTCACCTCCGATTGCTCGGACCGCCTATGCTGCATATGCTGGTGATGGGGGTTGAGAGGCATGCTCAGATTGTGTTGCTGCATGAGATGTGATTCTGGTTGAGAAGTGACTTGGGATTGAGTCGTTGCACTTGATGGTAAAGGCGATTGAGACTCGGTTCTTGATGATGCTTGAGCTTGTCTGGCCTGTGTTGGGCTTAACCCTGGAACCATAGAAGGTGGATTATGAGCAGAATTTGTGGCAGCGGAGTGAAGGTATGTGTAGAGGTCCGGCAGGCGGCCAAGGCGAGATTGCCGTCCGCCGGTGAAGCGGAATTACTAGGTTGTTAACCTAGCTCTGATACCATGTTAATAATTAATGTATAGGGAAAGAGAGAGAGAATCAATTATGAATGTATTGATGTATTGAATTGTTATTCATTACAAATGGTGAGGGGCTCCTTATATAGGAGAAGTTACAGGCTTACAAGCCAAAAAAGAGAAAACAGAATTATTAAAGCATACTAATTATTATACTAACCTAATTATTAAAGCAAACCTAATTATTAAAGCAACACTTTACATATTATATTCTAAAATCCTTGTATGGCCTCAAACAATCTCCCAGGGCCTGGTTTGAACGGTTCACTAAGGCAGTGAAAGGGTGCGGTTTTGTTCAATGTCAATCCGATCATACATTATTTGTGAAGCACTCCCTAGGAGGGAAATTGGCAATTATCATTGTTTATGTGGATGACATAATTTTAACAGGTGATCATGAAGAGGAAATTGGCTTTAATCTCAAATTCCTTTGTTAGGAATTTTTTAAGTAACCCTGTCTCATCATTTTCGCCTCTTCAGTCAGTATTCGAATTTTTCTGTTTTTTTTAAATTTTTTTTTGTTTCTCTCTTCTACTCCAAAATATATCCTTCTATTTCATGTCTAAATACGGTCCAGCTTTTGGAATGACTATCAACTCATCCTCCTCTTCTTCTGATATTATCAACTCATCCTCCTCTTCTTCTGATATTATCATCTCATCATCTTTATCCTCTCATCAAATGGAAACCTCTCATCTTCTGATCACCGCCCATAAACTGAATGGGCAAAATTATTTGCAATGGTCTCAATCCATATTAATGTTTATACGGGGAAAGGAGAAAGATGACTACATCACCGGAGCCTCGGCGCTACCAGAAACCACAGCATCAACCTACAAAAGGTGGATAGCTGAAAATAATATGGTCATGTCATGGCTCATCAACTCTATGACCACTGACATTGGCGAAAATTTTCTGTCATTTGATACTGCCAAAGAGATCTGGGACATGGCAAAAGAAACGTTTTCGGACAAGGAAAACACATCTGAAATCATCCAGCTTGAAAGCTCCCTCCACGACTTACGTCAAGACAATCTTACGGTAACTGAATATTTCAATACCCTTACTCGTCTATGGCGTCAACTTGATACGTTTGAGGTTCATAACTGGCAGTGTGTTGTTGACGGTTTGTTGTATAAAAAGATTGTCGAAGGGAAGCGTGTGTTTAAATTCTTGTTAGGATTGAACACAAATCTTGATGAAATCAGCGGAAGAATTATGGGAGTAAAACCGCTACCTAGCCTTCGAGAGGCATTCTCTGAAGTCCGTCCCAAAGAAAGTCAGAAAAAACTCATGATGGGATCTCATCAACAACTGAATATGGCAGAAAGCTCGGCTCTTAAGACTCAATTTGCTCCTATTGACAACCGTCAGAAAAATAAAGGAGGTAGGCCTTGGTGTGATCATTGTAGAAAGCCGGGTCACTCGAGAGAAACCTGCTGGAAGATTCATGGAAAGCCAGCAGATTGGAAGCCACGTCAGCCTCTTGAGAAAGAAGGCCGAGGTAATCATGTAGGTACAAATGAACTATCACCACAACCTGCAGCAAGCCCTTTCACCATGGAGCAAATGGAGATGCTCCAGAAACTACTACAGTCACAATCTGGTTCGTCTTCCAACCACATCATTGGATTCAGAACCTTGGCTCACAAAGGTAATTCTTTGAACGCTTTTACTGTTGGTAAGAAACGTAAAAAACCTTGGATTGTGGACTCAGGAGCATCTGATCACATGACGGGAGATGCAACAATTTTTGATACATATAGCTCATGTCAAAATAATTTAACGTTCCGAATAGCAGATGGTTCACTATCAAAGGTTGCCGGTACAGGTTCAGTTGTGCTGTCTAGGAATCTTATTCTCAACTCTGTTCTCCTTGTTCCTGACTTGGACTGTAATTTACTGTCAATTAGTAAACTCACTAAGGAAAAGAGGTGTGTTACTAATTTTTTCTCCACTCATTGTGAATTTCAGGATTTGGATTCGGGGAAGACTATTGGCAATGCTGAGGAATGCTCTGGACTCTACATCCTTAAGGAACGCCACTATCCACAGGCACAACCTCAAACGGCAATTCGTGGTAGTTCTTTTTCGGTTTCTTGTCCAAAAACGATAGAGCAATTATGTTGTGGCACTATCGATTAGGTCATCCTAATGTTCTGTATCTCAAGCATTTATTTCTTTCATTATTTAAAACTCTAAAATTTTTTGATTGTGAAATTTGTCAATTGTCTAAGCATGTACGGTCCCATTTTCCCATTCAATCCTATAAAGCATCTCGTCCATTCTCACTAATTCATAGTGATATCTGGGGTCCATCAAGAATAAAAAATGTAACTGGTACTAGGTGGTTTGTCTCATTCATAGATCATACTAGATTAACCTGGGTCTTCCTCATGAAAGACAAATCTGAAACAAGTCAAATCTTCAAAAATTTTCAAATTATGATTCAGACACAATTTCAGTCAAAAATCCAAATTCTAAAGTCTGATAATGCTCGGACTATTTCAACTCCATTCTAGGAGAATTTTTAGCAAAAGAAGGGATAGTTCACTTAAGTTCATGTGTTGACACCCCACAACAAAACGGCATCGCTGAACGGAAAAATAGGCATTTGTTAGATGTTGCTAGATCGCTAATGTTTTCCACAAATGTTCCACAATTCTTCTGGGGGGAAGCTGTTCTCACAGCCGCCTACCTTATCAATAGAATGCCATCCAGGGTACTACAATTCCAAACTCCTTGTCAACTTCTTCTAAAATCCTTTCCAACTACTCGCCTCATCTCCACCATCCCACCAAAAATTTTCGGGTGCTCTGTCTTTGTTCATATCCATCAACAGTATCGAAGTAAACTTGATCCCAGGTCACTCAAGTGTATCTTCATTGGGTATTCGTCACATCAAAAAGGGTATAAGTGTTACTCTCTAGTCACAAGGAAATTATACAATTCCATGGATGTAACATTTTTTGAAACCCAGTCTTACTACCCTAAAATTGTTATTCAGGGGGAGACTCCAACCCAGGAATCTCAATTTTGGACCCTTCAGACATTGAGTGAGCCATCCATCACCACCAACAATCCCACACCTCCTGAGTCATTGAGTGAGCCATCCATCACCACCAACAATCCTACACCTCCTGAGTCATTGCATCAATCTTTACCTGCCGACAATTCCGAGATCATTGTTGACTTGCGGGATAATGAGCACATCCAAGAGGAAACGGAGGAAGGAGCACTTTCTCAACAACCCATGAGGCTGAACCGGGTTCTCATCCAAGCAACATTCCAGGTGACAATATTCCTCCCACAGATAGTATTGATAATTCTGAGTTAGAAAATACTATTCTTAATATGCCCATAGCTTGGAGAAAATGAGTTAGATCATGTACTCAGCATCCCATTGGAACTTTATTTCTTATGATAAGCTATCACCTTCGTTTCGTGCCTTCACTTCTAGCATCACGGAGATACCCATTCCTCGGAATATTCAGGAAGCTTTCAAGTATCCAAAGTGGAAGGCGGCAGTCAATGAGGAAGTTCGGGCTCTGGAAAAGAATGGTACTTGGGCAATTACTGATCTTCCAAGAGGTAAGAAACCAGTTGGGTGTAAGTGGATTTTCACAGTAAAGCACAAGGCAGATGGTAATGTAGAACAATATAAAGCTCGGTTGGTCGCCAAAGGATTCTCCCAATCCTATGGCATTGACTATCAAGAAACCTTTGCTCCAGTTGCCAAGCTCAACACTGTTCGTGTACTTTTATCCTTGGCAGCTAATCTCGATTGGTCACTTCACCAACTTGATGTGAAAAATGCCTTCCTCAATGGAGACTTAGAGGAAGAAGTTTACATGGACATTCCTGCTAGACTTGAGACGACATCAAATTTCAACAAAGTTTGCAGACTCCGAAAATCCTTGTATGGCCTCAAACAATTTCCCAGGGCCTGGTTTGAACGGTTCACTAAGGCAGTGAAAGGGTGCGGTTTTGTTCAATGTCAATCCGATCATACATTATTTGTGAAGCACTCCCTAGGAGGGAAATTGGCAATTATCATTGTTTATGTGGATGACATAATTTTAACAGGTGATCATGAAGAGGAAATTGGCTTACTTAAAAAATTCCTAACAAAGGAATTTGAGATTAAAGCCAATTTCCTCTTCATGAGTACCTGTTAAAATTATGTCATCCACATAAACAATGATAATTGCCAATTTCCCTCCTAGGGAGTGCTTCACAAATAATGTATGATCGGATTGACATTGAACAAAACCGCACCCTTTCACTGCCTTGGTGAACCGTTCAAACCAGGCCTTGGGAGATTGTTTGAGGCCATACAAGGATGATGAAGAGATGGTCGGGACTCTAATTTGCTGAAAGTGAAAACATGATTTGTTATTCCATTCTAATTTTGCCTCCATTATAGAAGTCGAATTTTTTTGCTGAAAGTCTGCATTTGCAAGTTTGCATGAACTATTTGTTGGAATCACCAGTAATGCCAAAGTTCTTGGATTCTATAATTCGTTTACCTAATTTTCTATGATGGTTGTAGATAAAAGGTGTATCCATTGGTAATTACCTTGGCACCCATTGTTCAGTGTTTGGTCTCTTACATTTGCTCGAGATAGAAACTTGAAAAAGTTGGGAACTGCTGGAATGGATCGATATTTGTTTGTGAACACTAAATTATCCTCAGAAAATGCTTCTTTGATTCATAATAGGGAAAGCATGGTCTAAATCATGTCTTAACTACTGTAATGAACTTAAAAAATAAAACGAGTAGTTATCTGATCAATTGCGAGAGTTGAAGTGGTTCAATATTGCAGCTCGGTGGTTCTTCCATGCTTGGCATGGAATTGGTGTTGAAAGTGTCTTGTATTTGCATTTGGTAAGTGTTGTTTTCAATGGTTCGTGCTTGCATGGGTTGGTACTGAAAATGTGCTATCTAATTGTTTTCTTTTCTCCCTTTTCTTTGCTTATGTTTTCCATTTTATCAGGGAAAAGCATGAGCAGTTTATGCTACTATATTAGTAAAACAGATTTCCACTAATGAAACTTCTATGTTTTCATCCCAATGTTTTTAGACACGTCTTGCTTCTAACATACCCAAATAAATAAATAATTTTCTTTCTCACTGTTTTTTCCTTTGCACATCAAATATTGGATGATTTGATTTGTCGCTTCTCTAAGATCTCATCTTTGATTGCTTTGCCTTTTTCGTACATACTTTTTGATGAATATCTAACCAAAGTGAATCCCAATTGTCAAGAGGTTTTAGCCTTGGTTTATACCAAGATTCAATTCAACTCCTGAATTCTAAATATAATTTTTTTTTATTCTAAGTGATTCAAGCTTTTAGAAGATGTTTGAAGAACAACTTCAATTATGCTGCAACCTGTAAGAAATTCATTATGGGTTTCATGTAGGTTGGACGTTGGACCAACCTACTTCTTTTTAGGATAGACAAGCAAGAAAGCAAACAAACGTCAAGTAGATCTAATATCACGAAAGACAACGACAACACAGAAGACCAACCCAGCCAACTCAGTCAGAACCCAAAAAAGCATTGATCACTATCAGGAGTCTCTTTTTATTTTTTCTTTATTGGCATAAATTAGAACATCAATCATTAATACATGAACAAGAAATTCAGTTACATATATAAAGATCATACAGATCAGACCGGTGCCAAACACATATCTAGAGTAGATACACCTTGCTTGAAATCAGAGTTTCTTGTTCTCGTCGGGAGTGGGTCGCCGGTGATGGTGGGTCGTCAGTGCGGGTGGGTTCGGTGGATGAGAAGCGGGCTAAGTGAGAGTGAGTGTATACTCTGTATAAGCTACGCAATGCTTTAGGTGAGAAAAATTCAGTTCAAATTTTGAATTTTATTTATAGCCGTTGGATCTACTAGGTTGAATCTCAACCGTTCCATGAAGGAAATAAAGGAGGAGAGTTAAGAAGAGGATTTGAACTCCCTCATCCCACATTTTTAGTATGTAATAGTGGATCTAGGAATCTAGCACAACAGGCTGCTATGCTCTCTTGTGGAGTGTCGTTTCGAGCCTCTTTCGATAATCTAAACCGTTCATATTGTAGGTTCGTCGAGTAGATCATCCCTACAAAAAATCAAATTTATTTAATATTTGCAACCCTATAACACACTTGTTTTTATAAAAATTAACAGTTAACATAACTTTCATAAATTTTTAAAAAAACAATTAAGACCTAATCATGGGGTTTTGAATATCCGATTACCTTGATTTTTTACATGAATAATATTCTTGACGAACTCTACAATATAAACGGTTCAGATTATCGAAAAACATTTTGGACAAACTCCTACAAAGGGGCACAACAACTCCTATAATAGTAGACCTGTTTGTTGCAATTTAAATTAATTGATTATAGTTTATTTTAGTTTGAGAGTTTGTACTAAATTATTTGGTGCAACTTCTGCTTATAACTTGTTAGATAGAAATAATTTAAATAAGTTGATTATTGAAAAGATAGAGGATGGGTGTTTTTAGCTTTTATTTCCTTATTATTAATTTTTAACTCACAATAGGCTATGCCCAAGCTTTGTTTGATGTTAGCATTTTTTTTTTTTGAATAAAAAAAAAGATGTTAGCAGTTTTGGGCTAAATTAGCCATAAAAGACAAAACAAGTTAAAAAAACAAAATGTTACATCTAAATCATAATCGTTTCATTTTTTCTCTCGTAAAAGTTAAGGTCGCGTTTGGTAACGTTTACGTTTTTGGTTTATGTTTACAAAAATTTTATAAACTGGTTTTTGTTTATTTTTAGAAAAACATAAATAATAAACCCGTTTGGTTTGGACAAAATGTTTGAAAATTTTTGAAAACATAAACTAAAAAACATGTTTGTTAAAGCCTAATTTTTTTTAAAAAAAAATTTTAATTTTTTTTTGACAATGGGATCATACACATTATCCATAATAATCATATTGATACAATACCAACCATAGATAAATTTAATAACCATAATAAACCATAATGTTCATAACAACTAACAAACCATAATAATAACATCTCAATTCTTCCACAAACTATAAAAAAACATCTTCCACAATCTATTATACGCATAAATAATATTTCAATTGTTTCCGATAGATTCCCAAATTTGACCAGCAATTTGATTCTTTACATCAGACATGTGACGTAATTGAGGTTGACTAATGTCTAAGTCAATTGGTTGCTGAGAACTACTTCCTGCATGTGTCGAGCTGCTACTACCACCTCCACTAGGCCCATCATCTTCAACGATACGATCTGGATTGGCCCATTTAGCGAACAATGTGTCACTTTGAGAATGTATCCTTATCCAATTGTGTATTGTACAACATGCAATGGGGATGTATCTTTGCGTCTTAGTTGAATACGGAGGCATGTCTCTCAAAATTGGAAAACGAGCCTTCAAGACACCGAAGCATCTCTCAATCACATTGCGCAGTGAGGAGTGTCGGTAATTGAACATTTGCTTCTTGTTTCTTGGTTGTCGACGTTGATTACGAAACTATGGTACCTCTTACCACGGTATGACGATAAAAAGCCAGGCATATTTGTATAACCCGAGTCGACAACATAGTATTTATCTGTTCAACATGTATGTATCTATTATTATGGGTTGATAAAAGAATATTCATTATAAATTAACAAAATGCCATATAATACGTACCTGTTGGTGGCATTGGAAATAAATTTGTTGGATCATGTACGGTTTCAATGAACACTCTTGAATCATTTGCAATGCCCTCCTAACCGGCCAATACATACGTAAATCGCATATCAAATGAGCAAACACACATTACATTTTGCGTTGTAACTGTATGCTTACCCCGATATGGTATTTGCTCTGATGCTGGCACCCTTGCAGATATGTGGGTACCATCAATTGCTCCAACACAATCCTATTTGACAAATGACTTTAATAATGCAGGATATTTTACTAAAATTTATATTTCAAATATTCTGTTAGTGATTACCTTAAAAAAAGAATAGAAGCGTGGATTATGTCGAATTTTTGCAGGCACCTCATCAAAATCTGGAGGCCTTATAACTTGTTTACCAAGCCTACACACTGCCTTCAAGACTCAGTTGAAGTATTTGGAGATGGTCTGGCCAGAATGTTGGAATCGCTCTTGGACAACACGATTTCGTTCGTTGTGACCAATTGTTAGCAAAAATATACAAACTTGCTCTTGGACAGTCAAATAACGTGAGTGTTCCAGTTTACCATATACCTTAAGTGCCTCGCACAAATTAATAAATATATCTGGTTCCATTCTAAAATTTTCCTTGGACCTTCTTTCATGGCCATTCAATATTTCTAATACGTAGTCATATCCTTGTAATATGGACGTTCGGCATGGTCTAGGTTGAAGGTAAGTATTACAATACTCATGTAGTGCTACACACACCAGAAATTGTATATTTTCATCGTTACTGTCTGAGTCAAAACTCAAATCAAGAGCATGCATCGGCTCCATATATATCACTGTGATATTGTGTTGACCCCTTAAAAACAAAAGTATTAATGATAATGAAAATACATGAAATAATGGTCACACAAGAATTTTTTCTTTCATTGAATTTTTTCAGTTTGGTAACCATTTTGTTTGGTCCAATTCAAATGTTGGCTCCATATACTTTAATTTCATGTCACTTTAAAATAATTAAAATAATTTCATGTCAATTACGCAAATAATTAAAATAATTTTTGGTGCCTTTTTCTTGGTCATTCTTTTGTTCCTCTTGTCAATAGTCCCAAGCCAAAGAATAAATATGGGAGTGGTGACATATGCTACAAAGTCAATTGATTCTTTTTTAGGTATAGGCCTAAGTAGTTCTATTGGTCTAGTACATTGGAGGTCTTGATTAGAGATGAGGGTATTTTTGTTCAAGTTATGGACTTAAGCCCATGAGGTACATTAAAGCATCTACACCATACCAAATAGTACTATAATCTCAAAAATAAACTTTACAGCTTAAGAAGTGACATCTCAAAAATAAAAAATGGTAATTCTCTGCTCTAATGCACTTTTGTCATCCATCTCAAACTCTACACTCAGCCCAGCTTTGACTATTTTGGGAATGCCTATTAGGGTGTGAGCTTATGCCTGGTACTCTGGAAACACCAAAGTGTAGTGCCATACTATACATGGTGTAGTGCACACGAAGAAGATAACCACATAACAGCAATGCTAACAACACATCATTTGACAATCCAACAGTATGCCAAGTATGCATAACTCAGCATCCACATCATGTTCAATGCATACATTCATAAGTTATATTCGTGTCAATTGCATAAACAACATAATAAACTGGATATAGAGTAGACAAAACAATAATGTATGCATGCACGTGAGTAAGACTGATTTTGTTTTCAATTCAATCATTTTAACTTTCTTTCATTTATCTCTTTTTTAATCTCGTGGTTCCTTCTTTTATTTTCAACATACTCTTTCCTTCTATATTTCCAAATTTTTCCTTTTATCCATATTCAACCAGTCTATGCCACAAACCCACATCTAGTAAAAAAACAATGTTAACAATGCAGTGACATAAGAATTTTGTATAGAAGAAGATCATACATACCTTGCAATGTAGTGTTGATAATACAGTGATATAAAACAATGTTGACAATACTTCCCATGCAATGTTGACAATGCAGTAAAAAGAGCATACTACTAACAAACATTATATAGGAGAAGATCATTCAATACTTCAACTAACCATAAACTCCCATAATAAAAAGGGCCTGCATACCAGTACAATAGTAACACTGATTAGTAATGGGAAGCTTTGCAGTAATGGGAAGCCTGCATACCACCTTCAATTTTATATCTACCCATCTCTCTTGTAGTACAATATTAAATGTAGGTTGGATACACCTAACTCTGTTTCCATAATAAATTATTCTGAAACAAATAAAATAAAATAAATAAAAAGTACAATACGTCTGTTACAGCACCAAATTTGTTACAGCACCAATATTATCCAACAATACAAGCTTGTTCACAGAATACACTAAAGTCTGTTAAAATAAAAAGTAGAATAAGTCTGTTACAGCACCAAATATTATCCAACAATACACTACCAAATTTGTTACAGCACCAAATATAAAATACAGTACCAAATATAAACTTCCATAATAAGTCTGTTTCCACAATAAACTACCAAATAAATTAAACAACACAAACACATACCACACTAAATCTGCAGCACTCTCTCATAATAACTTTCAAAGATTAAGGACCCAATCCCTCATCCTACTAGCAGGCATATCAACAAATACCTCCCTTATTATGGGATCCGATGCAAGCTTGTTCACAGCTTTAGTGTAAGCAGGAGCAGGAATTTCCTCCATACCATGCAATAGTGCCATGCACTCTTTCAGTAAGGAACGTGATGGAATAGAGCCACCTTCAATTGAATCACTATCATCGCCAACATTAGTAACTGAAGCACTTGTGAAGCACTTTTCCATTAGGTCCACCTTCCTCCTGCTATTTTCACTCATTTCTTTGAGTGCTTCAGAAATATTAGCTTGAAAAGAGCTTCTCTTCTTACTCTTTTTACCTCCCATTTTGCTCTTGCCCTTGCCCTTGCCTTGGCCATCTCCATTGTCATTATCACTATCAATTTGCAATGCATCTAACTCCTCATTCTTTACCTTAAATTCAGGATCAGAACTGGCACTACTTTCAGAAGGTGATTTGGTGGAAGGGAAAACTAGTTTACCAGTTGCGGATGTGTCTCCTAAGATACAAGACAACTCATGGTAGTAAACCATCCATTTCTTCCTAAACCTCTTTGCATGGGTATTAACCTACAAACCAATGAATTTTAGGTTAACATGAAGAATTCTCCAATTAAATGTAGCAAAGAAAATGCAAAAAGTTAATTAAACCTTGTAAAGGGCTTCCCAAACGTCATCCGGTGCAGTGATAGTAAGTCGCTGGCTATCCTAACCAACACCAGTATGCTTCAGTAATGATGTAAATTTGTTGAACATAATACGCAGCTGATTGTATTTGTTTCGAAGCTGGTGTGCGTTATACTGGTATTGGGTTTTTGCGTTCATTTGATCTCTCAACCTGTTCCAAGCTTGTTTAGTGAATGTTCCAGTTATTTTACTATTCTTGGTTTTCACCTCCCCATCCATGAGGGTAATGAAAAGAGCTTCATTTGCCTAAGGCCATGGACCACTATTTCCTCTACCAACTTCAACAACATCATCATCATCAATGGGGAGATCATAGTGTATTGTTGTTGCCATTGCCTAAATATTTATATTTATTCATAGATAAACAAATTTCAAAAAAATATAAGTCAAATAAAATGAAGAGACATTGAAGAACAAACAACAGTTTAAATATCTTGCGGGTTGGTATAGCAGTCATCTTTTTAAAGTAGCGGGTAAATATTGTATACTTTGTATAGATTACTAGCATTCTGTTAAAAGTGTACTAGCATTTGAAGATTTCGAAATCTCCCAAAACCCAATTCAATTTCAAGCAAACCCATCAATAAAAATATGAAATTTGAAATTGGACCCTCAAAACCACGTAATACTGACACATGAAAGAGAAAAAACCAGAAATTGAAGAGGATAACCAATCCAAGCACATACATATGTGTAAAACATCATCTACATATATACAATGACATTTAACTCATCAGACAATGCACTTAAAGCTCTTAACTAGTAACTAGAAGATCTGACTCTCCATTTCCATCATTTTTCAGAGTTTTTTTTTTGGGCCCCAAAAAATAGTATAGAACCAGTTGTAGACACCCCATTTTTGGACCGACCTTAAGACTTAGACGTCACCGATTGAGCGCTGGTGATGTTGCATATTGTGCTCGTTCAGAAGTGTCAGAGTCGCGGCCATGAGCCCTGCCTCCGGGCTTCCGAACCCTCTTCTATACCTTGTCTCGGTTTGCGAACCAGACTCGGTTTTCTCTGTTTCTTTCCTGAAGGGAGAGGGAGGTCTCGTAGACCATCTCTCAGTGGCCGTGGGCTACATTTCGTGGCCGTAGGCCATTTTGCCCATTTCGGAGCCCGTTTCCCGGTTTTCGGA
>JAPPVO010005128.1:0-38845 GCA_030407325.1 Camellia japonica | reverse complement strand
CTTGGGATGATCATTTTGCAGTCATCCTTGGTGACTTAACGTTGAGACATTTCTTGTTGTAGGATGATGTGTTGATTGCTGGATTTGGACGTAAGGGGCATGCTGTCGGGAGATATTCCTAGTGTCAGATTCAAGGTCGTAAAGGTATCTGGTGTCTCCCTTCTGGCTCTCTTCAAGGAGAAGAAAGAGAAGCCAAGGTCTTAGTTTTGTGCACGGAGATTGTCTATTTCTGTATTTTGGTAGTTTTGTTGAAAGTATTGGAATGATACTCTAGATTGTTTGAGTAGTATTGTGGTATCTTGTAATTGTGTTAGGTCTAAGAAAGATTTCATCTGAAATTCAGATTGTTGTGTTAGGGTTTATGTGGCCTCCTGTGTTTTCCTAATTTTGGCATGCTAATAATGGGTGTCTGAAATAACTTTTTTTTCTATTTCTAGTTGTAATAATTTTCACATTTGGCTTCAATTTTGAGACTCAAATGCAATGGCTTCAATTTTGAGTGCTTAATGTTACACTTTATTCTTTTTTTTCTTTTTTTTCTTTTTTTTTGCGACAGTAACAAGATGCTCGCAAAAAAAACATGTTAGCATTTTTTTTTATTTTTTGCGACAGCAAAATAGCGGTCGCCATAAGTAGTTTAGACGGTCGCAAATCATTTGCGACCGTTGTTTGCCGTCGCAAAAAGTATTTGCCACCCCTACATTCGCGACCCCCATTTGCCGTCGCATGGTGTAGACACCCCATTTTTGACCGCCCTCAAGACTTGGGCATTACTGATGGTTTGCTCGGTGTTGAGAGATGTG
This sequence comes from Camellia japonica, assembly GCA_030407325.1. Taxonomy (NCBI): domain Eukaryota; kingdom Viridiplantae; phylum Streptophyta; class Magnoliopsida; order Ericales; family Theaceae; genus Camellia; species Camellia japonica. Next base: position 38,042 of record JAPPVO010005128.1, on the reverse strand, counting down.
CAGGGCACAGGTTCAGTTTCTTCGGCAAGAAGAGAGGCAAATCTTTCCAAACACTTTGTTTAAGGTTTGGAGTTGAAGAAAAGAGGAAAGGAGAGGAGAAAGCTGGTCTGGGAGAAGTTCGCCATGAATCCGGGTAGGAGAGAATCGAGCAGCCCTCGCTGAATCGGGCTTATTCAATTGCATACTTGGAGTTAAGCTATGAGGCCACCGTCGTTGGAAAGAAGACTTCCGGGGCTTCACTTTGTACTCAAGAATCTCCTAGAGCCAAGTCCGGGTGGAGGAAATATGATTGGTTGAAGCTGGGCATCATCCCGGTTGGATCGAGTCTGCGCGGCTTCACGGAAAAGGGCATAACTTTTTGCACAGGAGGAATTTTGATGCAAGGTTTGCGCCATTGGAAAGCTAACTTCCGGGGCTTCGATTTGCATACCACCGGCCTTTTTTTGACCAAGGAATCATCCATCGGCACTCTATTTAGCCGACCGGCACTATATAGTGCCGACCGGCACTTTATTTTGGCCGATGATCGAACCTTCTGGCCGACCTGAACCCTTTGCACCCCCCAAGCCTGGTGCATACCAGCTGTGCCAGCTGGGATGCACAGAATCAGATCCACGTGCATACATGTGCCCATTTTGCACCCTTTAACCACCTTTGGCCTCCTTCTTTGCACCCCTTGCTCAAGGCTTCTTGGGGAAGCCTTGACCCCTTGTCTTGGCTTCCTCAAGAAGCCTTACCAGCTGTCCAAACTTCTAGAGTAAGCCTTGGCCCCCCTTGACCCTTTTTGAATGACTTAGCCACTAAGTCTTGACTTTTTTTGCTTATATAAGGAGGCCCTCTCCTCCTTTGATTAGGGTTGGATGGTTTGAACAAAAAACCAGAGATTTATATATGCATATCTGATATATAGATATATATCTCACCTCCCTCTCTATATCTATCTCATTTCACCTCCAAACAACCTTGTTCTTGGGCCATTTCCCCTACAACTCATAGCACAAGGCACCCTTGCTCCATTCCAGCGACTTGGGGCTGTTCTTCAGAGCTTAGGAGCACCTAAACTTGGTCCAAGAGGTGCTGGTTTGTTGGTCTACAAGGGTAAGCACACTTTTCCCCAAAACTAGCATTTTCTTGGTTCATATCTAAGCCATAGTTGCATGTATTTTTGAGCTTCGATGTAAACTACAAAGAGGCTTGTTTTGAGCCCTTCTTCAACATTGAAGAAGGGCTCAACCTTGTTTGGGACCCCCATGTATGACTTGCTTCAATACCCTCTTGGGTCCTTATTTTGTTGCATGTTTCTTTAGCCTACCATGCTTCCATTTTTGGGCCTTCGACAGGCCTGAAAAGTGGCTTATTTTTCCCCCCTCTACATGTCTCATGAAGGGTATTTGGCTGTTTGATGATAGCATCTAGCACCTATCTCTTTACCCCATTGTGTGCCATGTTTCTTGCATAGAATATTTGGCTGATGTATGATCTGTTTTGGGGCTTGATGTAAGCTGTAAGTAGGCTTATTTTGAGCCCTTCTTCAACATTGTTGAAGGGCTCAACATTGTTTGGATGATCCGTATGCTACTTGCTTTGAAATCCTTGTTTTAGCCTCATTTTTGCATGGTTTGTTAGCCTTGTATGCTTACTGATTTTGGGGCTGTCTTATACTGAAAATGTGCTTATATTTGGGCTGTCTAGCTTCTGTCTATTCATACCATGTTCATATAATGCATGTTTAGCATAGCTATAGGCCATTTCGGAGGCCTAGTTTTGCATTTCGGGAGTGATTCCATGCATCGGGTGTCACTTCGCCTTGTTTCGGGGCTGTTTTGCCCCTCATTTAGCTACTGAAATTTGTATGTGTAGTATGCCATGCTTCATGTTTCATTAGAGTGCTATTTCATGCTTGTATGCCATCGCCTCGATTTGCGTGCCCGTATGCACGCATTTCGAGGCATCTCTTTTTCATCTTATGGCCGCTGATTTTGGCATGCTTGTGAGCTATCCATGTTAGTTTAAGTCCATTGTTGCATGTTTGTTGCATGCCATGCTTGTTGGTTTAGGTTGTGTGCCTAATACATGTTGCATGTTTGCATACTTGCCTTTATGCTCATATTGCATACTTAGCTCACATGTTTAGGTTGCATTTGGCATGCATACCTTGCCTCTTGAATCACCATGATAGAGGTTGGGCCTCTTGTTTGTTTGTGCTTGCATTCCATTCCATTGAAAGTTGCTAACTTGGCTTTCGGGCCATCATGCATTGAAATGCGGGATTGATGGCCCGGGGGTCGAGGGCCATGCTCCCTTGAGTCTATTGCATGATAGGGAGTGTGTCCGTGCATACATTTGTCCCAAAATTCCATACCATGCTCTGTTGCTGTCTGCTGCTGTCAAAACTGTCTCCTGCAGGAATTTAGTGCCGACCGGCACTCTTTAGTGCCGACCGGCAATCTTTTTGTGCCGATAACTATCAATTGCAGCCGGTGGTCAAACCCCGCAGCCGGTGGCAAAACCCTCCAGCCGGTGGTGATCTTCAGAATATGTGGAAGGCTTCCCAGGACTTTGGCAATTTTTGGAGACAGGGCAGTGCAAAACAGAGGCAACAGTGGCATGGTGCGGGATTCCCGGGCAAGGCGGACATCGAGCATGCATCATTCGCGCATCCCGAGGCGAGGGGCTGTGGCCCCCTTTTTTTTTATTTCACACTTATTTATTCAGTAATTAGAATTTGTAATATTTATTCATTTATTTTTGGACTGTATTATTCTTTTGGTCCCTCCGAGCGAGGGCAAATTTGTAATAAGTGTGTGTGAGTGGGTGCATGTCTTCCAACCCCCATTTCTTTCTACCCTTTTATTTACCTGCTTATGATGGTAGATTAGGGCACATCTAAATTAGCATACCTTATGCAATGCATGCGTGCATCCATGCATTTGTCTAAACATGCACCGGGCTCGGTACATCATTAAAACTGCATCTGTATTTCAATTCCAAATTGAATACGTGATAGTTGTAGCATTTCACATGCCATGCTTAGGGTTAGCCGAGCCTACTCTAGAATGCATCTATGCTTGTGTTGCATTAGCCATTTAACATGAACTAGGTCATGCATGTTTGCTAACTAGTTCCTTGTATTTGGCACGGAATACGATGTAAGTTTTTACGCTTTAGCATGGCGCATGCCTGTGAATGCTAACATGACAGTATGATTGCCATGCGGCTAAATGCTTATGTGATATTACTGTTTGAATGCCTGTGGGTGAAGGTTGGATTGCCTAAGTTGGAACAACTCGTTGAAATCCGCATTTTTAACCTACTTGCGAGTAGCAAAAACCAACACGTTTTTCGAGACAAAACGGATATGCAATGTTTGTTTCCAAATTAGGCAATCTAGTCTATACTTGTTTTGCTGTGCGCATAACATAGTAATTCTAGGCTAATAATTGGGATAAGAACACATAACGTTTTCAAAATCGGATATCACGGTTAGTAGAGGCCGGTCTTCGGACCGGGCGAAAGGGGATGCTCATAGCTGACCTTCCCCGATCGTACCCAAGCTCCCGAGCCGAGACATTTGGTGATGACGGACACGTGGCCTTCGGCACCGAGTCAGGGTTTCCTAAATTCCCCCATTTTAAAATATTTAGGTGGCGACTCTGTATCTGGCAAAGCAGTCCATGTTTGGCACTTCTTTTCAAAAATCTGTTTTTCTCAAAACGATTTGCCAGAGTTGGACTCTTTGGTTCAGATTTAGAACCGCAACAAAACAAAAACAGGGGAGTCCGAACTGTAGAGTAAGGCCTCAAGGGCGCGTCTACACATGGACTGTCGCAAAAGGTCTTTTGCGACTGTATTTTTATTATTTGCGACGGTTTGTGACGGTCGCAAAAACTACTTTTTTTGGTAGTGTCACAATGTCACTGCCATGGTTGGTGCTGGTGTTCTTAGCCTCCCTTATGCCATGCCTGAGTTTGGATGGTACATTACTTCCTCTATTCTTTTTACCTTCTTTTTTTTTAAATTCAAATTATTGCTCAAATTAAAATATTTTGATTCAGAGTTATAGTTGATGTTTAAGAATGATTCTGTTTGTGGGAGATATATTATAAATCTATGAGAATTATATACAACCCTACTTAGAATCTTTTCTAGGGTTTAAAAAAAAAAAACCTACAAAAAAAAAAATTGGCACATTTATTCTAAAATTTTAATTACATAAAAAGTTTAACAGGATACAATGAATACTAGAAAAATTCCGGGAAAAAAATAATCTATACATATATGAAAATATTCGAATAATAGATTTGTCTAGTTGTTTGTACGTTCACCTAGATATTATTTCAAATTTTTGTCTATGACTATGATTTAAAACAATATTTGGGATGCTTAGTTTTTTTTTTTTTTTGTGTATTTTTTTTTTTTTTTTTTTTGGGAGGGGTGTTTATTTTAATGTGGTTGTTTTTAAAATTGTTTCATTGATATATAGAGTTGTGAAGTGAGTTTGTACAAGTAATTTATTTGGAATTAGTTTTTTTGAGGAAATATAAACTATATTTATAAACAAACTAATCAAAGAGTTGAAACATAGGAGTTAACAAACATAATTAGAAGAGCATAGGATAAAAATAAAATGAAATAAGCACACTGATGACACCAGCTATCTAAAACTAAAAAATTATTGGTCTGTTTGGTAACGTTTACGTTTTCAGTTTATATTTACAAAAATTTATAAATTGGTTTTTGTTTATTTTTAGAAAAACATAAACTATAAACGCATTTGGTAATTGACAAATTGTTTAAAAAAATTTAAAAATATAAAAAGAATGAGAAATGGCAAATGGTGGCAAGTAGCGGCGAAAGACGATGGTAGAAAGTAGTGGTGGCGGGTGGTGGCGGGTGGTGGCGGGTGGGTGGGCGACGGTGGCGGGTGGTAGCGAGTGGGTGGTGGTGGTAGTGGTGGTGGCAGATGGGTGGTAGATGATGAGTGGTGGCGGGTGGGTCTTGGTGGCCGGTGGGTGGATGGGTGACGGTGGCGGGTGGTGGTGGTAGCGAGTGGATGGTGGTAGTGGCGGGTAGGTGGTGGTGGCGGGTAGGTGGCGGGTGGTGATAGTAGGTGGGTGGATGACTGTGGCGGGTGGTGGGTGGTGGTGTAGGTGGCGGATGGCGGGTGGTGGTGGCGGGTGGATGGCAAGCGGCTGGTGGTGGTGGCTGGTGGTAGTGGTGGTGAGTGGGTGGCAGGTAGGTGGTGGTTGGTGGTGGCTGGTGGGTGACAGGTAGATGGTGGTTGCAGGTGGGTGGTGGTGGAAAATAGTGACGGGTAGTGGCTAGTGTTAGGTGGTAAAAAAAAAAAAAAAAAAACTAAAAAACTCAAAACGAAAACACATTTTTTTAGTTTATATTTTTTGACCAAATTTATAAACTAATACCACTGATTTATAAATTAAAAATTTACCATTTTATATGAATTTTTAAAATTTTTATAAATATAAATATAAAATTGAAAACGTAAGGATTACGAAAGGGACCTAGGTTCTCAAATTTTCAAACTGTTTTTGCTTTTGATCTGCACAGGGTCCTGGAGTCACAGTACCAGTCCTGTCATGGGTCATCACTCTCTACACACTCTGGCAAATGGTTCAAATGCACGAAATGGTTCCTGGAAAGCGGTTCGACCGGTACCATGAGCTCGGCCAACACGCCTTCGGTGAAAAACTCGGGCTCTACATTGTTGTCCCTCAGCAACTTATTGTCGAAATCAGCACTTGCATCGTTTACATGGTCACCGGAGGAAAATCGCTGAAGAAAGTCCACGAATCGCTTTGTATTGATTGCAAATCAATCAAGACTACCTATTGGATCATGGTTTTTGCATCGGTTCACTTCTTTCTCTCTCATCTGCCGAATTTCAACTCCATCTCCGGCATCTCCCTGATCGCTGCCATCATGTCCTTGATGTAAGTGCTCGTTGTTTTCTTCATCTGTTTGAACCTACTGGCCGAAAAATGCACAAAATGCAGTGCTAACTCATTCTGTATACTTCTCTATAAGAACAAGCACTTTGAGCCCAACTCATAAAATTTTAAGGCTTATACGATCTAACGCAAGATTAGACTAGTTTGAGTTGGGTTGGGCTAAATGCCTTGGACCCAAAAGATAGGTCTAGACATGTCTTAAGCTCTATTTGCCCGACTTAAGCTCTATTTACTGCTTAAATTCCGCAGCATCAAACGCGAAGTCAATTACTTTTCTTTCATGTGCAGTTACTCCACCATTGCTTGGGTGGCATCCTCAAGAAGGGAATGTTGGAAAAATTAGTTTATATATGGGCTTATTTTTGGTCAATTTTGAGCTTAAAATTGAGTAGGTCCCAAACGATTTTTGGGGTGAGTCCGAAGAGGTGACGTGTTCCTTGCCGCGTGACAAGTCACACGATAAAGGCGGAACGTCAAAACCATTTATGAGTGAATGGGACGTTGACGTCGTTTTCTGGTCTAACATTAATTTTTTAGACAAAATTCATTTAAATTTTTCAATAAAAAATTATTGTAGAAATTTAATTTAAATCTAAATTCAAATTTTTGGGTTCCTTAGTAGTTTCCTAAAAATGTACCTCTTCCTTTTTTGTTTAAACTATTCAAATAGTTTAATAAAATTATTCCAAACAGTGAAGGTTTTTTTTTTATTAAACTATTCAAATAGTTTAATAAAATTATTCCAAACAGTGAACGGTTTTATTGATTAAACTATTCAAATTGTTTAACATAAAATAGATTCTAATAGTTTAGAATTTTGTCCACCAACGGCTACTTTTTCAAATTGTTTGGAAGAAAAAAACTGTTCTATGTGCAACGGGCAGAATCTGTTTGAAACAGTTTGCACCTGTTCATTTGAATTCACATCTGTTCATTCAAATTAGTATCTGTTCGGACAGCAGTTTTGCCTATAAATACCAACATTCCAGCAGTGGTTTAGCATCCGAAAATCAGTCTGAATATTCCATCTTTGCTGTCCAACTTTGTTCTTTTAGTGCATTATTCTCCATATTAATTTTAAAATAAATATTCAGAGAGTTAGAACACAGGTTTGGATCGCCGAACAATTTGTTTTTGAGTGTTACTACAAATTGGTTAAGATCATTGTATCCTGAGAGATAGACGACACTCAACTTTTAAGTATCATAACGGGGCGAATCTGTCTTAAGGACAGAGTGCCACCAGACACTCGACTAGGTCTTTAATTATTTATTCGGTTCTACAAAATAAATACTGTAAGTTTTATTTTATTTTGTTTGAATTAATTTCAATTTATTTTATTTACACAGAAGATTGTTCCAACAATCTTAAGACAGATTAGAATTTATTCTGTTTACAGAATTTTTTTGTTTGTTTCCTTTTCTCTTTCTTTTTTAAGAAAATTATTTTCTGTGAATTTTCAAAATAATATTCTAGTTGGAAAAACAAATAGTGATTATATGCTATTTAACAAATAGTAGTAATATACTGTCTATTTTCTTTGACAACTAGTAGTAATATACTGGTGTCATTAACAATTCAGAATATATTTTTGTGGAATTTTTTCAGAAATTAATTTTGATTTTTAGAAATTATTTTATGTATTTTCATTAATTAAAATTCTGTTTCAGTATTTTAATTATTGAAGTGTTATAGAAATTTAAGTTTCTGTATGAAATTAATTTGGTTAAATAAAATTTTATTTTATTTCCAAATTAATTGAAAAATAAAAGTTATATTCTTATTTCTTTTTTTTAAAAATTTAATTTTCTGTGTGGAATTAATTTGGTTAAATAAAATTTTATTTTATTTTCAAATTAATTGAAAAATAAAAGTTACATTCTCGTTTCTTTTATTTTTACAGAATTTAATTCTGTGAATTTAGATTAATTTTCTGTGTAGTATAAATTCTAATTCTAATTTTGTTTTTATAAATTAGAATTAATGGCTACTAAAACAAATGCTCAAACAAGTACTACTGTAGTAACTGCAATGATGCCAACCCCTTCTCCTGTTGTGACAGTACCGGTAAATCACGGTGAGAAGCCAGAGAAGTTCTCAGGAACTGATTTTAAAAGATGGCAACAGAAAATGTTGTTCTATCTTACAACTCTGAACCTAACTCATTTCCTCCGTGAGGATGCTCCTATTTTGAAAGAGGATGAAACCGATCAGCAAGTGATTGCTGCGGTTGATGCCTAGAAACATGCCAATTTCCTTTGCCGGAACTACATCTTGAACGGACTTGACAACACATTATACAACGTCTACAGTCCTATCAAGACAGCAAAGAAACTTTGGAGGTCTTTAGAGAAAAAATACAAAACGGAAGATGCCGGCTCAAAGAAATTTGTGGTTGGCAGATTCCTGGATTTTGTAATGGTTGATTCAAAAACTGTGATCAGCCAAGCTCAATATTTCCAACTCATTCTGCATGGTATTCGCGCAGAAGGCATGTCTCTCAGTGAATCCTTCCAAGTTGCAGCCTTAATTGAAAAATTACCACAACGTTGGAAGGAATTCAAGAACTACCTCAAACACAAGCGCAAAGAAATGTCTATGGAAGAATTAATTGTGCGTTTGAGAATTGAAGAGGACCACCGCAATTCTGAAAAGTGGGCTGGTAAGCATCATATAGAGTCTAAGGCAAATGTAGTGAAACATGCTTCAAAAACCAAGAAACGAAAGTCTTCTAGAGAAAGTTCATCACAAGGCTTTAAATGGGGAAAAATAAAAAGTACAAGCTTAATGGCAAATGTTACATTTGTGACAAAGAGGGACATCGGGCCAAAGATTGCTGTAGCAAAGGCAAAAGCAAAAGAAGAGCAAGCAAGAAGCCTGCTCAAGCCCATATGACCGAAGTGGACAACATTTCCAATGGTATCAATGACATCAATCTTTCTGCAGTTGTTTCCGAGGCAAATCTTGTCAGAAATCCTAAAGAATAGTGGGTGGACACTAGTGCTACTCGCCACATTTGTGCTGACAAAAAGATGTTCACATCTTATTCTACAGTGAACAATGGTGAACAACTCTTTATGGGCAACTCCTCAACTTCCAAAGTTGAAGGACAAGGAAAGATTATACTTAAAATGACATCTGGAAAGGAACTCACTCTCAATAATGTGCTGCATGTACCGAACATTCGCAAGAATCTTGTTTCCGGATCTCTGTTGAGTAAAATGGGTTTAGGCTAGTATTTGAGAGTAATAAATTTGTACTTACTAAGAATGATATGTATGTAGGAAAAGATTACATGTCTGATGGCCTTTTCAAGTTAAATGTAATGACCATTATACCCTCAATTATTAATAATAATACATCTTCTTTTTATTTGCTTGAGTCTTCAAATTTATGGCATGGTAGACTAGGACATGTTAATTATGAATCTTTACGTAGATTAATTAATATAGAATGTTTACCTAAATTTGACATTGATTCAAATCATAAATGTGAAATTTCTGTTGAGGCAAAATTATCTAAAACTCATTTTCATTCAATTGAAAGAAGTACGGAACCACTTGAATTAATTCATAGTGACATTTGTGATTTTAAATCAATTCAAACCACAGGTGGGAAAAATATTTTATCACTTTTATAGATGATTATACTAGATATAGTTATGTTTATTTAATTTGAACCAAGGATGAAGCTTTGGAAACTTTCATTCAATATAAGAATGAAGTTGAAAATCAACTTGGTAAGAAAATCAAAAAACTAAGAAGTGATAGAGGTGGTGAATATGAATCACCTTTTGGTGAATTTTGTAAAGAACATGGAATAATTCATCAAATCACTGCTCCTTACTCACCTCAGCAAAATGGAATTGCTGAAAGGAAAAATAGGACTTTAAAAGAAATGATGAATGCCATGTTAATAAGTTCTGGATTACTTCAGAACTTGTGGGGGGAAGCAATACTTTCTGCTAATTATATACTTAATAAAGTACCCCGAAAAAAAGTGAATCAAACACCTTATGAATTATGGCATGGAAGAGTACCATCCTACAAATACTTAAAAGTGTAGGGGTGTTTGGCTAAAGTGGCTATTCCTAGTCCTAAAAAGACTAAAATAGGTCCTAGGACCATTGATTGCATTTTCATTGGTTATGCCAAGAATAGTAGTGTATATCGGTTTTTTATTCATAAATCAGAACATTCCGAAATGCATGTAAATACTATTATTGAATCTCGGAATGCATCTTTCTTTGAACATGTATTTCCAAATAAGACTGGACAAGAGACTAGTAACAATAAAAGATCTCATGATGCTATTACTAGTCAAGATCAAGAACATGATCAAGAACAAGAGCAAGAGTTAGTTCAAAATGAGAAAGAGGAACTTAGGCGTAGTAAACGTGCTAGAATCTCAAAATCTTTTGGTCCAGATTTCCTAACATTTTTGTTAGAAAATGAGCCTTTAACTTTTAAAGAGGCTATGTCCAGTCCTGAAGCTCCTTTATGGAAAGAAGCAGTCAATAGTGAAGTTGAATCCATCTTGCAAAATCACACTTGGAATTGGTGGATTTGCCACCAGGTTGTAAACCTCTTGGGTACAAGTGGATTTTCAAAAGGAAATTGAAAGCAGATTGATCAATTGACAAATACAAAGAAAGACTTGTGGTTAAAGGTTTTAGACAAAAAGAAGGTCTTGATTACTTTGACATTTACTCACTGGTTACTAGAATAACATCCATTATAATGTTAATTGCCATTGCATCTTTATACAATTTAGAAATTCATCAAATGGATGTAAAAACCGCTTTCTTAAATGGTGAGTTAAATGAAGAAATTTACATGGAACAACCAGAAAGTTTTTCTGTTCCAGGAAAAAAAAAAAGTGTATAAATTGGTTAAATCATTATATGGTTTAAAACAAGCACCAAAGCAATGGCATGAGAAATTTGACAAGGCAATGATGTCAAATGGATTCAAAATTAATGAGTGTGACAAATGTGTTTACATTAAAAACACAGATAAAGGTTATGTTATTGTATGTCTTTATGTAGATGATATGCTCATCATAGGTAGTAATAATAATATGATTAAAACTACTAAGAAAATGTTGAATAAACATTTTGACATGAAAGACATAGGCATTGCTGATGTAATTCTTGGTATGAAAATCACCGAAACATCAGAAGGATATGTTTTGTCACAATCTCATTACATTGAGAAAATACTTGACAAATTTAGCAAAGATGATGATCATCTTGCTAGAACACCTGTAGATGTTAATTTGCTTCTATCTAAGAATGTACAGGAAAGTATTTCTCAATTAGAGTATGCCCAAATTATTAGAAGCTTAATGTACTTGATGAACTGCACTCGCCCGGATATAGCTTATGCAGTAAGTAAATTAAGTAGATATACAAGTAATCCGGGAGTAGAACACTGGAAAGCAATTATAAGGGTTCTAAGATATCTCCGATTTACTCATAACATTGGGCTTAATTATACTAGATATCCAGCAGTACTTGAAGGATACTGTGATGCAAATTGGATATCGGATACTAAAGACTCGAAGTCCACTAGTGGGTATATCTTTACTCTTAGTGGGGCGGCTGTATCTTGGAAATCTTCCAAACAGACTTACATTGCTAGGTCTACTATGGAATCTGAATTCATAGCTTTAAACAAAGCTGGGGAAGAGGCAGAATGGCTTCGCCACTTCCTTGAAGATATTCCAATATGGCCAAAACCGGTGCCTGCTGTAGACACCCAATTTTTGACCGTCCTCAAGACTTGGACGTCACCGTTTGAACACTCGGTGATTATCCATGTTTGTGTTCGTTTGGAGTTCCCGGAGGTCTCGGCTACGCGCCCTGCCTCAGGATCTCCGAACTCGACCGTTTTGTGTCTGGTTTTGCACCAAACACTTGTGTTTTGCCTTGGAGGGGCAGGGAATGCCTTGTGAGGCATCCCCACACACCACCGGCAGTGGCTAGAGGCCACCGGCTGGTTTTTGTTGCCACCGGCAATGTATGTGGCCGGTCGGCACTCTTTGTTGCCGGTCGGCAGTCATTTTTGTCAAAATAACATTTTTGGCTAGCCGACTACTGTTCATCTGCTTTTGCAGATATTTTAGGACAGTTGTGTGGCATTTGGTTCCCCTCCATACACGTGTGTGGAGGGATGCCCTCCTTGTAAGCTTGTTGTATTAGCTTTACAAGTTGGTTGCCTATAAGAGAAGGGTCTCTTCTCTTGGCATTAGGGTTAGAGAATTTTGAAGAGAAAAACACAGAGAGAAGCTCTGGTTTTAGGGTTAGGGTTCATACATATCTCCTATCTCTCTTTTTCTCTCCTGGTGTTCTAGGTGTTTTAGTCCATACTATTGCACACAAACACCTAGTGCTTCACCTTCCTTTGGCTACTGAGGTTCTAAGGGGCTGGTTTTGGTGTTTTGGAGCTGGATTCAAGCCAAGGAGGGCTGTTGGAACATCATTTGTGAAGGTGATCTACAAGGGTGAGAAACTTCCCTTTTATTCCCCATTTTTGCATTGCTTTTCTACCTATCTTAGAGCTATTTTTGTGCTTAGAGTATAATACAAAAAAGTTCTATTTTTTAGCCCTCTTGATTGTTTATTAAGAGTGTTTTGTGATTTAGGTTTGTTTGACCCCTCCTAAGCCTTGTAAGGCTCCTTTTTGTGCTATTTTTGTGCAAGTTTCGAGACTTTGGTGTTTGGGCCTCTTCACCACTGAAATCTTGAGGGATTTCAGTGGTGGAGATGGTGCCTTGAAGTCTCCAAAAGGGGAGGGCCACCCCCTCCTTGTTGTCCTTGAAAGGGACCCTTTTTGGCCTCTTGAGGGAGCATCATGTTAGAGTGTGTATTGATCATGTCTTGGCTGTTTTCCATGCTTATTATGCCATGATATAACCTTGTTGTGTGTTGGTTTTGGTACACCATGCATGCTTAGCATACCTACCATGTAATGCCTTGTTATTGCCTTAATATGCCTTAGGTTGTTAGCCTTTGTTCTAGCATGTTTTAGGTTTAGCCTTGTGAAGGTTTTGTGCTTATTTTGCCATGTTTTAGGTATGTCCATGTTTGTTTGAGTCGATCTTGGCATGCATTATATAGCTCCTTTGTATTATGGCTTGTATGTTTCAAGTAGGCGAATGTGTAGCATGCATTGCTTGCATTAATTTAGTGGTTTAGGACCATCCTACATGTCATTTCAGTCCCTTTGGTGTGCTTGCATGCTTGCCTTGGACACCTCTTTGATGCTTCAAAAGCTTGTGTTGTATGCTCCATGTTTTAGCATTTGTGCATGCCTTTGAATTGGAACCATTTAGATGCCATCTAGGTGGTCTTTTAGGCTTTGTTTTGTGTGCTAAAATTCGGTTTATGGTCGCTTAAGTCTTGCCATGTGTGGTTATGCTAAGTGTAGTCCATTGCCTCTTTGGTGAGCCTTGAGTGCTTGGGCCATTCGCATGCTAATATTTGTCTTGTTTAAGTTGGTTTGGCACCTTTCATAACATGATTTTAAAGCTTTTCATTGCATGCTAATTGTCTATTGTTTGGACTCTTTAAGTGTGCTTAAGAGTTGCCTTTATATGCCTAAGTGTTGGATCATGAGTGCTTGCATGTTTGTTTGCATTTTGGCCTTCACTTCCATGGTTTTGGCCACTGATTTTGGGCCTAGTTAGGGCTGCCCAATTCATGTTTAAGTCCATCATTTGCTTGTTTGCATGCTTACTTTGTGTGTTGTCACATACTTGGCCTATCTCATGTTGTTGCATGCTCGGAACCCTTTGCATTTGGCATGCATTCTTCTTTGGTCAAGTTGCTTACATGTTGCAAGCCTTGCATATTAACATGTTTAGTTGCATCTTGCATGCTTGGTTAGTTTGCATGTCTCACATGCTTGTTTGCTTAGGTTGCATGCCTAGTGTGCATTGTTTGTTCACATGCTCATGTTGCGCCCTTAGCTTGCATGCCTAGGTTGCATTGCATCTCGCATGCATGCCTTGTCCCTTGATTTAGTGATAGGGATTGGGCCTTGGTTTGATTGTTTGCATTGCATTTGAAATCAACGTGCACAACTTGGTTCTTTGGGCCATCATGCATGGAAATGCGTGATTGATGGTCCGAGAATCGAGGCACATGCCCCTTTGAGTCACAAACATGATAGGGGACATGATTGGTGCATACATTGCTTGAATTGTATTGCCATGCAAGTTCTGTCCTCTGCTGCTGTGAGTTGCAGGTTCTACAGGCATTCTTTGCCGACCGGCAGTATACATTGCCGACCGGCAGTAAATCACCAGCCGATGGATTCATTTTGTGCCGGTGACCACAATTCACTGCCGGTGGTAATTCTACTCAGCCGGTGGTGATTCCCAGTATCCAGAGAGGCATCCTTGAGACTTTGGCAGTCTTCAGAGAGGCAGAGCAGGGAAAACAGAGGCAAACTATGCATGGCCGTGCACTTCCGAGCAGGACCCGAGCATGCGCTGCATCTGGCTCTCCTCCCGAGGCGGTTTACTGCTTTTCCTAGTTTAATTAGTTTGTTAACTGATTAGGCAATTTGTAATATTTAATTAGCTTGCGTAGTTAATTAATTTGTATTATTTATTTGGTCCCTCCGGGCGAGGGCAAATCTGTAATAAGTATGGGTGAGTGGTGTGCATGTCTTCCAACCCCCACTTCTTTCTTCCCTTTTACTTACCTGCTTTGATGGTTAGTATTAGGGCATGTTTAAATTAGCATACCTCATGCAATGCATGTGTGCATCCATGCATTTGTCTTACACACACCGGGCTCGGCGCATCATTTTAACTGCATCTGTATTTCAATTTCCAAATTGAATACGTGTTAGTTGTAGCATTTCACATGTCATCGTAGATTAGCCGAGCCTATCCTAATCACATTTTGCTTGTGTTGCATTAGTCATTTTAACATGAACTAGGACATGCATGTTTGCTAACTAGTTTATTGTTTTGGCACGGAGTACGATGTAAGTATTTTCGCTTTAGCATATCGCATGCGTGTGAATGTTGCCATGACAGTATGCTTACCATGTGGCTAAGTGCTTATATGAGATAAACTGTTTGAATGCTGTGGGTGAAGGTTGGATTGTTTGAGTTGGAAAAACTCGTTGAAATCCGTGTTTTAGCCTACTTGTGAGTAGCAAATTCCAAAGCGCTTTTCAAAACAAACGGATATGCAATGCTTGTTTCCAAATTAGGCAATCTAGTCTATACTTGTTTGCTGTGCGCATAACATAGTAATTCTAGGCTAATAACCGGAATAAGAACACATAACGTTTTCAAAATCGGATATCATGGTTAGTAGAGGCTGGTCTTCGGACCGGGCGAAAGGGGGTGCTCATAGCTGACCTTCCCCGATCGTACCCAAGATCCCGAGCCAAGACAACTTTGGTGATGACGGACACGTGGCCTTCGGCACCGAGTCAGGGTTTCCTAAATTTCCCATTTTAAAAAATATTTAGGTGGCGACTCTGTATCTGGCAAAGCAGTCCATGTTTGGCACTTCTTTTCAAAATCTGTTTTTCTCAAAACGATTTGCCAGAGTTGGACTCTTTGGTTCAGATTAAGAACCGCAACAAACAAAAAAAGGGGAGTCCGAACTGTAGCCGAGGTCCCTCGCGGGCTTGTTACACCTGCTATATGCATGCATTGCAATAGTCAATCAACTATAGGTAGAGCACAGAGTCATATGTATAACGGTAAGTCACGACACATTCGTCGTCGACATAACACCTTGAGACAACTACTCTCTAATGGAATTATTTCCATAGAATATGTTAAGTCTAAAAACAACATAGCGGATCCACTAACCAAAGGGTTGGCAAGAGAGTTAGTTGAGAATTCATCGAGGCGAATGGAACTAAAGCCTATTAAATAAGAGTTACCACAACGGCAACCCAACCTAGTTGACTGGAGATCCCAAGATCTAGGTTCAAAGGGACAACCGAGTTGTGAATGACTCCGAAGTATCACTGGGGAGTTAAACTCCTACCCATTTCTATGATGAAATAGTGATGACTGTAGAGTTTTAGGTTAAGTAAAATTTTAATGATTTTTATATCTAGATAAACCTAGTGGAGTATGGCAGGATACTCTTTATAAGAATCACCTATGTGAGTGTGAACTAGGCCGGTTCTATGAGATTTGTGAAGGGCTACAATTCTCTAAAGCACTCATGAAAGACCAGGTTGTTCAGGGCCAAAATGAACACAATAGTGAGAACTAAACTGTGTCTGGGGATATACTGTATGAGTTCTATTGTCTTGGTTTACACAAACGGCTGAACAGTTCAAGACATCATGTTCAGTAGTTAGCTAGTAAATCCGATAGTGTCTCACAAGGGAAGGTTCAAAGCCAAAAGCTACCTATCCTTTGCAGAATATTTCCAATTTCTGTACTCTCTGTAATTAGATCATGTTGTTGCATTTTCTCTCCGTCAAATTCCATTCATGTAGGGGATTGTTGGAAAAATTGGTTTATATATAGGCTTATTTTGGGTCAATTTTGAGCCCAAAATTGAGTGAGCCCTAAACGTCTTTTGGGGTGGGTCCAAAGAGGTGACGTATTCCTTGTCACGTGGCAAGTCACACGGTGAAGACGGAACGTCAAAACCATTTATGAGTGAATGGGACGTTGACGTCGTTTTCAGGTCTAACATTAATTTTTAAACAAAATTTATTTGAGTTTTTTCAATAAAAAATTATTGTAGGAATTTAATTTAAATCTAAATTCAAATTTTTTGGTTCCTTGGTGGTTTCTTAAAAATTGTACCTCTTCCTTTTTTGTTTAAACTATTCAAATAGTTTAATAAAATTATTCGAAATAGTGAAGGTTTTTTTTTATTAAACTATTCAAATAGTTTATAAAATTATTCCAAACAGTGAACGGTTTTATTGATTAAACTATTCAAATAGTTTAATATAAAATAGATCCCAACAGTTTAGAATTTTGTCCACCAACGGCTACTTTTTCAAATTGTTTGAAAGAAAAAAACTGTTCCATGTGCAACGGGCAGAATCTGTTTGAAACAGTTTGCACCTATTCATTTGAATTCACATCTGTTCATTCAAATTATGGTATCTGTTCGGAAAGCAGTTTTGCCTATAAATACCAACATTCCAGCAGTGGTTTAGCATCCGAAAATCAGTCTGAATATTCCATCTTTGCTGTCCAACTTTGTTCTTTTAGTGCATTATTCTCCATATTAATTTTAGAATAAATATTCAGAGAGTTAGAACACAGGTTTGGTTTGTCGAACAATTTGTTTTGGAGTGTTACTACAAATTGGTTAAGATCATTGTATCCTAGGAGATAGACGCCACTCAACCGTAAACACCGTAGCGGGGCAAATCTGTCTTAAGGACAGAGTGTCAGACACTCGACTTGGTCTTTAATTATTTATTCGGTTCTACAAAATAAATACTGTAAGTTTTATTTTATTTTGTTTGAATTAGTTTCAATTTATTTTATTTACACAGAAGATTGTTCCAACAGGAATCCACCACCATGTGGACTACAGCCCGAGAGGGAAAACCACCACGGGCAACGTCTTCAACTTCTTCAGCGCTCTCGGAGACGTAGCATTTGCTTACGCTGGACACAACGTGGTGTTGGAAATTCAGGCAACGATCCCTTCCACTCCTGAGAACCTTCCAAAGGACCCATGTGGAAAGGAGTGTTGGTTGCTTATGCCATCGTTGCCCTTTGCTATTTTCCAGTAGCTGTTGTTGGGTTCTATGTGTTTGGTAACAGTATTGATGATAACATTCTCATTTCGTTAGATAAACCCAACTGGCTTATTGCTGCTGCAAACCTGTTTGTTGTCATCCATGTCATTGGAGGCTACCAGGTTCATCTATTTTTTGAAATTCTAGCTCAAATTTTTTATTTTTTTTTTTCTATTTTATTGATCAATTGTTTTTCCTAATTTGTTGAAAAAAACGAAGTGCAGATATATGCAATGCCGGTATTTGACATGATGGAAACTTATCTGGTGAAGAAGAGGAAGTTCTCGCCTTCTTCTATGCTTCGCTTCACTGTTCGCACATTATACGTTGGTAAATGGTTCTCACCCTTCTGTTAAAAGTTTTCACCTTTTGTCATACGAGATATAAATATGACACAACGTGAATGATGTCTTGTCATTCTTTATGAATTAAGAAAATTATGGATACATTTAGAAAGCATCGAATACATATTTATGAGTATTTCAACAATATCGGTATCCGATAAGAGATTCTGATTCAAGTCCTATGCTAAAACTGTACTTTGTTTTTAACATCACTCTGTAAAATCAATCCATGGCTTTTTTTCTTTTTCTTTTTTTCCACGATATTTATATTTCTACCTCGATTGGTTGCAGGGGTGACAATGTTCATTGGACTCTCTATCCCTTTCTTTGGTGGCCTAGTTGGATTTTTTGGTGGATTTGCTTTGGCCCCAACCTCATATTATGTATGTGAAAATTTTATCTTCCAGCTTTCACACTACTTGGAATTTGGCTATTCACAACAATTTATATGCATTGGAAACAAATAACTAAGATTTTTATTTTCACTTTCCTCAGCTCCCCTGCATCATTTGGCTTAAACTCTACAAGCCTAGAAAGTTCAGCTTCTCGTGGTGGTCAAATTGGGTATGCCAAGTCAACATTTTGACATTGCATCAAATTGTACAATTTTGTTTCTTTGACTTATAATGTTTTGATTCGTATTTCAGATCTGCATAATCATTGGTATTCTTTTGACGGTCTTATCACCCATTGGTGCGCTAAGGAACATCATCCTCCAAGCCAAGAGCTACCATTTCTACTCGTAAATCCAATATCCTGACAGCAATCGGCGTGGTCTCAATTTCAAAATCAGAAGGTGAAGGTGAAGATGAAGATGATGATGATGATGATGATGATGACGATGACGATGAAAGATGTTGATTGTGGCCTTGGATGAACTGGTTTGACAGGGGTTTATATTATTGTTGTTTTTTAAGGAGTTGTATATAGTTTATCCGCAAAAACAGTATGTGACAATGGAGACCAAAGGACAAAATGGTTTTATTTTAAGAATTTTATTATTTTATGGGAAAATTTGTGAGCACAAATTCTGGATACATAGGTTTATGCCATTTTTTTAGAATCAAGGAATTTTAGAAAGTCTTGAAATGTCTCAAATTATTTCGAAAACTTCCAAAAATGATTGTGGCTATTTGTTTGTTGACATGAGCTTGGATCGAATGTATAAGCAACCGACCCAACTTTTAGACAGAGTTGTCACCAGATTGAACGATCTGATCCACTTGGACGACAATCTTTTTGAGACAGATTCACCCTAGCACAGTAATATACAACAGTGTAGGGCACTAGAAGCACAACTACAAGGGTATTTCAGACATAAAAGGTGTCTTAGCTATGAAATCTTTGGAGTGAGGACCTATATTCACATATATTGCGAGACCTTTGGCTGAAGCTCCTTAATTAAATTAATTAGACGTACCCTATCTTAGAACCTGCCAACAATTCCCTGCACTGAAAATTCCACATAATTTGACAAATTTAGGTAAGAATAATGTTTCGACTAATTTAAACAATCCGATGAGTGTAGCTCGTCTGAGAGAAAGTATTAGCAAGAGATCTAACGAGCCCAAATTCACTATATCATCGATGATCAAGTCAATATTATCAACATGGTTGCCGCAAGTTTAGATTCGGTCTTTCATTCAAGAAACTATGTTTACAACACTTGTTTGGTCTCGTTAACATGCTCAATAAAATTCTATCAAAAACTTCCACAGCATTCATTTATTTTGTTTTTTCTATCACTTTATTAAGGAAAAACTGCTTGCATAAGCTCAATTGTTTTTCGACATAAACAAGAAGAGCAGTGATTCTACTCATCTGAGCTGGAAAGGTAAGTTTTGCAGTGATTGGGCAGCAAATTTGATGACCTCCTACATCACCATTCCTCCATCAATAGTGAACACCTGCACAACCACAATTATCATCAAGAAGCTCCCAAGTACATGTTAATAGAAGAGAAAATGGCAAAGCAACTGCTCAAATTTAGCTTTTCATTGAAGAGTAATGAGCTCCTCGAAGGCAGCCGGGTGTTGGGTTAAAATCTTTCAAATAAAAGTATAGAGCTCCGTGTGCGTTAATGTTTCAAAGCAAAGCTCATTGTCACAAAAAGGAAGACATGATGAATAGTATTCAAAAACCTGTCCAGTAATGTAACTGGCTGCAGGATTGAGAGCCAAGAATTCCACAAGCCCAGCAACTTCTTCTGGCTGGCCATACCTTCCTGAATTGACAATAGCAAAAAATAATCGAAATTATCCAAACCCTTTTGCATCATGCTCGTTTCAAAAGTCTTATAAGAGTTGACAAAATCACAAATCAGATAAACAAGAAGTGAAAGTGAAACTAATGACCATCATATCATCAATGATATGACTGAAATTCGTTCACTGAAACTACATGTGGAGCATTTGATGAAAGACAATATCAAAAGCAAAGACATGGATTATCAAAGCATGATTTGTATAAATAATTCTGATAAATGGCAGGAACAACATGTCTTGGGTTGATTGCAATGAGATAGACACTTTATTGGTAAGATAAGATAGTGAACAGCACAAATCAAATGCACTAGTAAAAACTAAAGGGAAGTGTTCAAATTCATGCTGAAAATACAAGATAGAAACATGATAAAAATTTTAAAAAAAAAGATTCATGTACTTATCAGAAAATGGAATTGAAAAATTAAAATTAAAAAGTGATGTGGATAAAGGTAGACAGAAAAAGATACAATACAAGGCTATATAACAGAGTGAGATAGAATGTGCATCTTTCCATCCTGCTTACCTAAGGGAATGGTTTCCAATATTTTCTTCTCAATGTCTCCCCCAAGCTTAGCAGTCATATCAGAAGCAATGAACCCTGGGGCAACAGCATTAACCTGTTGAATGAAAATACTTTAAAATTAATTTTTATTTACTAGTTCAGCTGCATCTTGGCTTGTGTCTATCTAGTTAAAAGAACAGAATAAAATGATGCTGGAAAACTCACATTAATACTCCTGCTTGAATATTCCTTTGCCACAGTTTTTGTCAGGCCAATTACCCCGGCTTTTGCAGCACTATAATTGGCTTGCCCAACATTACCGACAAGACCAACAACTGATGCTATGTTGATTATCCTCCCCTGCAACATCAGCAGTTAAAATAAATGTGAGATCCAAAAGCAAAAAAGACATCACACAGTGCCAGAATTGAAATTTTTTTGTCTTCTCATAAATCTAAAATTTCTTTGTCAACAGTACTTTATATCTTATTTTGGTTTTCTCACTTTCAGGTGCAAGTCATTAGCTTAGCAGCAGAGCTTGATAACACACTGCAATGTTTATCCAGTTCTGACAAACTTAGCAACTTGTAACACATTAGGAAAGAAGAGGATATTTGCTGTGTACATGAGTTAGGTAACAGTGATTACTTTCAAGTTGAAAAGCGTCAAAACTACACTAAAACTAAAAGCCTTTTCACCAATGATCAGCATAATATCTGGCAAATAAGGTTAATATACATTAAACCGAAGCCAGAGAGAAAGGAATACCTTTTTCTTTTTCATCATAATTTTGGCTGCAGCCTGCGAAGGGTACACAACATTAGATCCAACTAAGAGGGAAAATGTCTGGCAATACTTAGAGCTTAAAACCTACATACCTGTGTGCATAGGTATACACCAGTGAGATTCAGATCAATAACCTCCTGCCACTGAGGTGTCTTCATTCTCATCAATAAACCATCTCTAGTAATACCTGAAACCATTGTGGGTCAGTTAGTGGACTAATCTGAAACTGATATATGATGAAAGCAGAGAAGAACTTTCAAGAACCTGCATTGTTTATCAATACATCAACAGTTCCCCATGCATCAACCACCTGTAGATGTGGCAATTATAAAGCATACAAAATATTAGCAACATATTTAAAACTAAAACAATTGCTAAAGGTTGTTTCACTCACAGTTTTGATCATTGATTCCACATCTGATTCTTTAGAAACATCTCCCCCAAACATAAGAGACTGACCACCACATGTCTCAATCTGCGAGAAATAATAGCACAGACTATCATCAATCATTTTCCATTCCAAAGTACGGCCAAGCAACAACATCACTGTCTAAAGAATATGAGAGATGATACTGACAGATACAAAAGCGAGTACGATAGCCCAAGGATGTGATTCAAGGGCATGGTTCAACAGAAGAATCTCTTATCTATGTTGTTTGATTGTTGTAGCAATTAACAATCATGATTTGAAATAAATATAACTTACGACAGGGCAAAGTATAGTCCATACCATGTGTATCAAGAAGAACAGAAAATAAATATATATATATATATCAATATCATACATGAACCACCAGCAATAAGAGTAATTGGTCCTGTAGTTGAATAAAATATCATTGCAGTTTACTATGTAACAGTTCCTGTTGAGACATAATAAATAAATTTGAGTCACAAATACGATGCTGTAAATAGGGCAAGTGGTCGACTGGCTGGTTTTCAAGCGGCAGAGGCAAGAAAAACTCATTACAGAATAGCATCCATTATTGACTAATTTATACCAAGAAACCAACCTACAAGTGCTGAATTGTTAATTAAAATAGATATAACACAAAAAATATGCATCAGGCTTATAACAGATTTTTGGGTGAATAGGCTTATAACAGATTTACCATGAACCTAAGCAGAATTTCTAATAGAGATGATGTATGAAAATTCTAGACATTCATCTAGGAGAACATAAATGATAAACATCACCAAGAGATAAACAGCACTAACACCCATATCCTGAAGTAGAAAATTGAGAAACATTTATAAAAAAAAATTATTGCTCATATCACCCCTCAAAAAGAGTTCCACTAAATATTTTCATATATTTTATACGGATAACTAACTAACCTCTTTACAAACTTCTTCTGCCTCGTTGGATGACCTAGCATAATTAACCAGGACCTGTCATAGAAATTCCATAATCAATATTTGGGAGGAAGGGGTGGTGAATGAAAAAGCACTCTACTACTCATGACATCACTTATCAGTTATTACTCTAAGATAATCAAAAGCAAGTAATTGCAGCATGTAGACTCCATTCCACAGAGTCATGTAGACTCCATTCAGAAAGCTAGAAGTACTGAAATCACAAAATTATTGTGGTCAGTTGTCATGGGTAATAAGGTTTGTAGTCCTTGAAATGCAAATGAGTTGGCATTAAAAAATGTGACGGCTGAAATTATAAAATTGCATCAGGTTGAGATCCCTTCAGATCAAATGGATTGTAATAACTGAGAATGCAAACAACTAAACAACCATTAGACCCACCAAAAACCCACAAAGAAGAATGTTTGACAGGTGAAGGTTCTAAGATTTATAGCTTAATTTTGCAGAGAATCACTGCATTATTTGCCACTCTTCTTTTAAGAATCACACATTATTAATCTTAAACTTTATATTCTGCTTTTGGAGATTAGCCTTCTTTCTTATTAGTGTGAAGAGTGGTGCACAACAATACCCCCAAGATACCAGGTTCTAGGAGGTGACACCTTAAATACTTAATACAGAGGGATCCACTGACCTTACAACCTGCTTTCCCCATAGCCAGTGCAATTGCTCTGCCAATACCTCTAGAGGCTCCAGTAACCACAACAACAGGAGCTGCCACGCTTTGAGTAGCTTCAATACTTGCTTGTTCAACAGTGGCAACCTGTGCTTTTACACCTGCTTGTATGATTAAACCCATTACAATCAATGAGATCCACATTTTAGGATATCAGATAGTATTTATGGGGTAGGTGTCACCATAAATGAGAGGAAAGAAAAGTCCATTATTTTAGCAAAAGAAATGTTTAATTGAGGTACAAAACCATGTAAGAAAATTTTCTCCGCATATATTTCATCACAACTCACAAGTCAATGCAATGATAAGATTTCCTTATATAGTTGTTCTTACATGAAACTCAAATTAAGTCCAATGTCTTCTTATAACATATAAATAAATGTATTTGTTTTCGTTTAATTCTAAATTCCTCACAACTTTACTCGGTGAGTTTCTGTGCATGTGTGTAAAACATTAATGGCAACAATATTTTTGATCAAATGAAACTCCAGTTTCTACATTGCCAAATAACTTCCAAATCTGCTTCTATATTTACTAAACTATCTCAAAATTTAATAGAGTTACAAGAAATACTATTGTCCATGTGCTTTTGAAATCATACAATTCAATCTTGGTTTTCTTCAAATAGCTCACATTATTTTCTCATTACTATCTCCTAAATTTTGAATTGAATTCAAAAGTCGTGTTTTTGTAAGAGAAACCGCTCATCCACCACGTAAACTCACCAAGTTTCAAACTTCATGAACAAAATTCTCGAATAAAAAACCAACATTTCGAATGAATAATAATTCAAAATCATATCCTCAAAATTCATTCTTCAAATTTCTCAAACAATTTCTTGAGATATTCAATCAGACTCCAAAAAAAAAAAATACCAAATTGATCCAAATGCGTAATAATTCCAACACAAAATCGGACCCTTTACTTTAATATCACCAAATTATATTAAACCTAAGAAATTAGAAGTGCCTATGCAATTAACTGATTCAATTCATTCAGTGATATCATTAAACAGAGCATAGAGTGATGATTACCAGACGAAGCAAAGGAGCTTCGCGATCCGCAATGCGAGTTAAGGCTATCTCGGAGCTGAATAGATCCGACTCGGCTTGAAATAGGAGAGCAATGTCGGAAATTAGCGAGTTTCAAATTGCCAGAATGAGCAAAATTTCCGGTGGATTTGAAGGCGACGAAGGCCGATCCGGCGGCGGAATAAGAAGCCATAGAAACTCCGGCTATTGAAGAGAGAGAGAGAGAGAGAGAAATGAAGAAGAGGGCTAGAGAGAGAATTGATAGATATATATATTTATATCTATGAACCAGAGGAAGAGAGGAATGTGATCATTGATTTGCTTTGGAAGCTCCGAAGAGTGTGATGAGAATGGCGATGCATACAAACAAAGAAAAGAGCTTCCACTGTGTGGACTTTAATGGGGTTTTATTAGTTGAGAGAGTTTGTTGGTTGGAGTTTGATTTTCGTTTATTTACCATGCAGCCACTCAGTTCGGTTCGCAAGCATCGTAGATATATTGGGGGGTGTCTTGAGTAAATGGCACAATGGTGATAATGGGGTGGTTATTGGGTACTTTTCTGGGACTTTGGAAATAAATGGGAGGAGAGTAGGTTGGTCCGTCCAGCTAAACCCCACCCAATTTTTAGTCGATTGATACTAGAAGTTGGGTCATTTATTTAAATGAGTTAGGCCTCGGCAAGTCGCTTGTTTTTTTAGTTAAAAAATTAAAAAGTTATTAAAAAAATTAAAAAGTTAATAATTTATATTAAAAAGTTAAAGATTTTAATTTCTCTTTATTTTTTGTATATTTTTTTATAAAAAGTCAAAAAATTATTCTAAACATATTAATTTTTTTTATATTATATTTTAATTAAAAAATTAAAAAATTACTAAAAAAATCTATTCCCAAATGAGGCCTCAGGATTTGTTAAGTTATGTGATAAAAATAATTGAGTGAAACAACTATACCTGGTTACGTTGGTGGGCTGATATAACAAATCAACCATAACCCATCATGGAAGTGAATTCTACCCCACTTATACGTATATGTCATTTATGGGATAGGTATGATAATTGGGAAGAAATTTTCAAAAAAAAAAAAGTGTAAAATTAAACAAAATATAAATATATTTTATTCACATTTCAACTATCTTTTCCCATTTCCTTTTTCAAATCTCTTGTCAAATCCTCTAACCAAACACAGTATTAGATGGCAGCGTTCACTTTCCTATGTGGTGTTTTATTAATAGATAATGTCAACTAAAGAGAAAAAATATTATCTGAATTTTGCATTCTTGTTAGGCATACTTGACATAAGTGCACTTATTTAAGTCACATCACCTCTATACTTTTTTGCATATCTTTTCATAAAAAGTCAAAAAAATATACTTATTTAAATCATTTCAAATACTTTGAAACAAAGTTACATAAGAATCTCCAACCTAAATTTAAACAAGCATGGTGTTTTTAACATTGTGCAAATACTTTAGAATGAAGGGCAATGGTTTCAGATCTTCAAAGATGAAGATCCTAAGTGCTTCTCTGCGCTGGTTTTTTAGAGTTGTTCTTGGGTCGCACCTTCAAGAAAGCTTTCTCCAAATCCTGCATAAAATAAAAAAATACAAATAAAAAAGTTTCTAAGAAACCAAACACAGCAAAAATTTTGGATCCATGTCAAGTTCTGAAAAGAAAGCATCATAATGCATGCCACATTTTCCCTTGAGCATACAATTTGAACCAATTAATCAGGTTACAAAATCTTCACAAGAGATCTACATACAAACAAACTTCATACCTGCGTGTGTTCTTTACTTGATGTCTCAGTTGTCCAAAGCCTCTCTAGATTGTAATAAGCTCTGGCTTTCTCATCGAGAGCATGAATTATAATTGTACCTAGAGAAAAGATAGTCACCAAAACCAATTTGATCAATGAGCAATTAAAGGACAATGACCCTATTTGGTAGAGTTGTGGGAAAGTAATTATAGATATAGCTTAACAGATTATAATTTATAACTGTGAACATAAGTTGTTAACCTGTTTGGTGCAACTGTGGGATTATGGATTTAAATAGTGATCAGCTCATATGAGCATTAGCTCGTTAGCAATTATTACTTCTTACTGGGCTATAAAGCAAAAAGAATTGATGCATCTAGAATTCAGCGTTCATAATATGTTAAACACAAGTGCAAGCTCACAAGCATGAATTTTGTTGCATCCAAGACAATTGTCAGATATTGGGTATGAAACAATTGTTAGATATCTTTACTATTCATCTCACATTCTCGATGATTTCAGATATTCTTATCCATTATAACGTCATGAATTTACAAACTTCAAGCTGCTATTATAATGAAGCATAGAAGTTGCAGTCCATAATTCCACTCTATGTGCTAGTAGGTCATTTGTGATATGGGTATATGACACACCTGATTACCGTGACTCAGGATCATAACATCCCTCTTATTTTGTAAAAAGTAAATAAATAAATGAAAATGGGTACTATACTACAGGCATGCAGTAGATCAGAGCTCCTATTCAAATGCCCCTCTTCTTGCATATACAAACTAGTTTGACTATGTAATGTGGAAAGGCTTCAATTCAATTAAGTTGCTCAATTCCTTAATTCAACCTCCCAGCCTTAGGAAGATTAAATTTAAAACCTACAAAAATTCCAAGAATAACCAAATCAATTGGGTCCAGTGTTTTTAAAGGCTCAAGGAGCACTAAAGCGCTGAAGGTTTCTCGGCTCTCGGGCCTAGGCACAAGGCGAGACACAGGTTTTATTGAAGTAAGGTGCACAGTCTTAGTAAAAAATAGAAAAATTAACATAGGCTAATCATTCATAGTACTAAGATAATTTTTTTTAAAATAAAAAGTAATCAAGATTCAAGACAAATTATAAAATTATTCTTAAAGCCGTGAAAGTGCATATTACATAGCATTCCAATTTTCAAAGATAAAATAATCCACATTCAATAAAAATAAAAAAAACATAAACACTAACATCCAAAACATAAATATCCAACAAATACTAATATATGTCTTAACACTTCAAAACATCAATATCATAAGAAAGTGTAGGTTAGGTCAGTCAATCAATCATCATCCTCAAAATCAATGACAAGCAAACTATCATCTTCTTCTCCATCAATTGATTTAATTAATTACTTGTATTTTTTTTTTTCAATGTATTTTTTTTTAGTTAATCAATCAGTAATATCAGTCTTATTTTGTATTTGTATTTTTTTTTTTTTCTAACAAAGACTCAAAGGCATAATTGGGAAAAAAAAAAAAAACAGAGCAAGTCGACAGAGACAGACAAAGCAGCCCAAAAGAGAGAGCAAAGAAGAAGAAGAAGAAGAAGAAGAATGGGAGAGAGAGAGAGAGTCGAAGTCGAAGAAGCCCACCAAAAACAAAAAAGAGACCACCAAAGCAGCGAAGAAGAAGAGGGGGGGAACAGAGCAAGTTGAGAGACAAAGCAGCCCAAAAGAGAGAGCGAAGAAGAAGGAGAGAGAGAGAGAGAGTCGAAGTCGAAGTCGAAGTCGAAGTCGAAGAAGCCCCAAAAAAAAAAAAAACAGACCAGCGAAGCCGGAGGGGGGGGGGGGAATGCAACCAGCGAAGAAGAAGAAGAAGTCGAATCACTGACCTGAAATGTCAAAGTCGAAGTCCAGCAGCCCAGTCGAGGTCGAGAGAGGAAGAGGCGACACAGATTAGGAATTTCATTTGAATCGTATTTGGGTTGTATTGTATTGTATATGAGTTGTAATCCTATGTGGTTGGAGCCATTCAAACACACATCACAGCCATTAGATCAGAATAAGGAATTAAACAATAAAGCCCGCCTAGGCGCGAGCCTTGCGCCTCTCTCGCCCAGCTTAAGTCGCGTCCAAGCCGCGTGACTTCATCAATGCGCCTCGCCTGGGTCCTGTTCAGGCGCACATCTTGTGCCTCGCTGAGCCTTGCGCCTAGGCACACTTTTCACAACACTGATTGGGTCCCAACAAAGTATAGAGAGCATGATAGGCATATGTAAGAGTGCAGTTAGGTCATCAATCCTTTTGCTAATGCTGATAAGAGCCTGGTGCATCAAGGGCAGGTAAAAGAAGAAGAAATTTCTATTGCTTTGGGACAAAGGACAGCATATTAGCCTATTACAGTCCTGAAAGAAATAGGATTCTCTGCAATAAAGTGTTTTGAGCTTAAACCATCTACATAAACCACCATTGATTGTGTTTTGGGCTTAAACCGCCTATCTAAACTACCATTGCAAGAGTGATATATTGTAGAGAATCCTAGTCGGTCCTGAAATTTCTTCTTTTCTCCATGCAGACATTTGAAACCCAACTATACCCTTAAAAAGCTAACCAGTGAATGTCAACAGGCCCTAGCCCAAAACCTTCAAGAAGCCAATTCCCTTCGAGCAACCCGTGATAAACATGTATATTATTTACCAATTGAAGTTTTCACCTTCAGCTCTGTTTGTTTCTAGGATTTGTCGAGGGCAAAGAAAATGAAAGGGAAAATGAAAGAGAAAAGCTTAATCCTTTGCTCTTGTTTGGTTGTCTTAAAAACTCACCCGGGAAAAAAAAAAAATGAATTGGCACTTCCCCAAAAAAAAATTATCTTTTTTTTATAGTTAACCTTCACGCAGATTCATTTTCCTCAAAAAATTCTAGATCCAAACTTAGCATTAAAGTGGCTAGGGTGGGAAATAGGGAATACAACCAAATCATGCTCATGCCCAATAAAATGAATAACTAGCTAAGGCATGTTGCAAGTTTTAAAAATACCCATGTGAATATGTATAAGTATTGCATAAAGACACACTTCAAAACAACCGAGAGAAGAAAAACCCTGAAGCAAGGCATCAACATACCAGAATCAACAACAATCCACTTCCCTTCCTTTTCTCCTTCCACACTGGGGAGTAACATCCTCTGAGCACCCCTTTGCTTTTGCTTAACCTGTTCGTCCAAGCCGGAAAAGAATAACTCAATTTAAAACTCCTTGTTATTGTGTTTTCTCACTGTCATGTTTCGATGGGTAAGAAAGCAAAGCATGTAGAGAGAGATACGGGTGAGATTTCTTTTTTCTTTCTTCATTTAATAAAAAAATCTTAGTATTATGACAATCATATAACCAATCAGTTTCTTTCTCACCAAATCTCAGCTCTATATTTGTCGAAATAAAATTGACAAAATAAAAGAGTTATCTTTCTCTCCATTTCTCATTATTTCTCACCAATTTATAAACCAAACATTTGAGAGTTCTCTGTCTCTTTATTTCTATCATTTCTCACCAAATCCCCATCCAATCAGAATGAGAAAACTAATCAACAATCGGTACCAATTCTAGGGTTTCAGTTTTTCAATCATCAACAAATACATCGAACAAATACCGAAACAATGCATTGCAACTGTCACAAATTACAAAACATTGTGTTACGAACTTGCCTTGTAAATTAGGGCTTGAGCGATGTTGCGAACGTGCCAAGCAGATCGACCGGTGACGAAGACCATGAAATCAGTCCAATCGCAGTGGTTTCGAACGGGAACGACCTTGACGTGGTCTGCTTTGACATCGGTGAGAACTTTCTGGACTTCCTCCAAGTTCAGTAACCCCTTTTTGCTGTCGCTCTCGGCGACGAGGGAGGAGCACAAAGTGCGATTGAAGTTGTTAAACCCTAACTTCCATTGATGAGTAACAGAATAGATAGAATACGATGAAGAGGAGAGAGGAAGAGCACGAGATCGTAGAGCCGACCACATCAGATCACACCCACAATAGTGTGGCTCGCTCGCCCAGTTGCGGTCTAAACTAAAGCATCAAAATTTTGTTGCTGACGTGGCTAAGGGGATGTTTGGAAATTTGCTAGTGGAGTAATGTTAGGTTCTCAAAAATTTTATTAATATTTTTACAAAATATTTTATATGGATATAGGATAAGATTCATATGTAAATTTTATGTGAGGGATTTGGTAAAAATATTGATAAAATATTTGGGAATCCTAAGGTTGTGTTTGGAAGAGTTTTGGAATCATAGCTTTGTCTCCACATTCTAGTATGATAAGGGTGTTTGGGAATAGTTTTTTTTAGCTTTTTTTTGCTAAAATAGTAATAAAAGACAAAATAGGCTAAAATAATCAATAAGACAAAATATCACATCAAACTCATAATCATTTTATTTTTTTTCTCACAAACATCACATCCAACTATAAAAAAATCTAACTATCTTCCCAAACACAAAAATTTTAGCCTCCTAAAATAGTCAAAAACTAAAATAGCCTACTAAAATAGCAACTTCCCAAACACCCACAATGTTTGGTTTGAGTTTTGGAAAACTAATTTCACCTCTCCTTTTGAAAACTTGTTTCAGTCGGGTTTTTAAATTTTGAAATTTAGCCTACTGGTCGTCCCCTCGGACGTCCAGCCGGTTGACCTGAACAGTGTGATTTTTTTTTTGGCACTTTATATATATATTTTAAATAAAACAATATTTTTGGAATTTTTTTAAAAAATTTATGAGCTTTTTAATTGATTTTTGAGTTGTGTGTTTTGGTTATGAGTTGTAAGTTTTTGTATCAGATATCATATGTCACATCAAAAATTACCCACTCAATTCAAAACTCATTCACCAAACAAATTTTCTACACTCAAATCATAATTTCAAAACTCACAAACTCAAATACAACTCCTATTCTCAAATCATATTTAGAAAACTCTACCTAAAATTTTTCTTACTAGTGTTCTTTCTCAAAAAGAAAAATAGTATTATTTTAGATTCCCTATTTTTTAATTTGTTTTTATTACAATAATAATCTCAAATGAAATTACTTAAAATATCAATCATTTTAGAACCCCTATCTCAAAATTAAGCTTAAACCCATTAAGTCATAAGATATGATTTATGACAGCACCCACATTCATCACTACTCATCTATATATTTTCAAAATCCCACCATTAAAACCTTTAGAGTCCTCTGGTGGTGATATTCCGATAGCAACAATAATAACTATTCAATTATACATGTTTCTCCAATAATGACAACGAGTATAAGTTTTTATATCTAATTATCACATGAGTATTTTTTTCCTTACGTAGTTACCGTGCTCGTTACAGAGTATATTGAGTCTTTTACTTCTGTGACAACCCTCACTACTGTTTACTAATAAGACCACTGCTTACTACTAAACTGTGACTGAACTAGATAAGTAAATGATTAGACTGAAATCCCGAATTAATTGCATGAACATATTGTGTTCCTTGCATATATACCTATTTGTCGTTTAAATGATCTGTTCGTGTTTTATGCTTTAAACTGCAAATTGAAGGCCTTATCGGCGGCCGAATCTGAAATCGATTGATGTCTTATGCTAATTAGAATTAATGGGATTTTATAGTATATTTAATTGAAATGTGATTTGGTATGATTAAATTAGATTAAAATAAGCTAAACCACGCAAGTCCAAGTATTTACCCTTTTGCCCTGCTTAGTAGGCCACTACCTAAGACTATATTGAAGCCTTATTTCATTCAAACAAAACATTTGTTCAGCCATTCTTGAGCCCTTAACCGACTAAGAGAGAGAGTGTGAGAGAATTGAGTTGTTCTTGAGAGTTTAACTTGGGGACTTGAAGAAATTGTAGAAGATTTGCAAAATTGAGCTTCTAGACTTGTGATTGAAGACTTAAGGTAGAGAATTCAACCTCTCTTTGATGTATTTGTGTATTGTCTTGCATGATCCATGTGAAATTAGAGATTTTAGCCAAGAGTTAGTTCAAAATGTTGAATTGTAGCATAAATCATGCATGCATGTTGCCATTATTGAGTTTTGAAGTTATTGTTCATGAAATTTCACATGCATGTTCATATTTTTGCATTGGACCATGAATTCCTCATGTTTTTGAAAGGATTGGCTCATTTGAGCTAGTGATTGAAGCTTTGAATTGGTTTAAACTCATGCATGTCACATTAGAAGTATGTTCTTAAACTTTGGTTTGAAATTGGATTTAATTGAACTACCTTTGGGCTTTGATTTCTCAAATGGATCTTTGAATCATGTTATATTATGAGTTTACAAAAGTTTTTCAGAAAATTGGCCCAAAAGGATCGAATTTGATATATGAAAACTTGGTTTTGAGCTTGAGGTTCAAATCTGGAATTTCTAGAATTTGGACTCCCGCTCGAGCGTGGAATACGTTGTCACGACCCAAACCCGCCCCTATGGATTTAGCACCGTAACCGGCCAGTAATCTGAGATTACCGAAGGCCTGCTTAACAGTAGTACAATAAAACAGAATACAGGGGCTTGGCGGAAGCCAATACAGTAATTAAACAATGTCCAATGAGCTGTGACAGTCTGTATGCAAAAAGATTTTTCGTACATATATGCAGTCAGAGACAAAGCAGTATGTACAATATTTACAGTCATTCAGAACAGGGACCTAATCCCTATTAAACAGTACAGTACAAAAACAGATACAGAGACAGACAAGGAAAAATAAAACACCCCTAAGCCGTAGCTAGACAGGCTCGGAACCTCGCAGTGAGGCACACTGGTTGGCTTGACAAAACTGGAGTTTACCCCGACGCTCCTAGCCGCGGTCTGGTGCCTGTACACCTACATATATATATATGAGCAGTGAGCTAAAGCCCAGTGAATAACATAAAGCGTAAAGGGTTTAGAATGAATGTCCTTCAGTATTGAAAACAGTTGTTTCAATCAGTATATCAGTTGTTCAGTACAGTAAACAGTCATATGTGGTACATCCATTAGCATAACAGTACAGTAAACAGTAGGTCTAAAGAGACCGAACAGTCAATGATGGCCATCAATCAGTAAACAGTAGTGGTTCCAATAAGGGAACCAACAGAGATCTCTGTAACAGTAACAGTAACAGTAATTGCTAAGGATGCCACAATACAGTTCAGAATATAGGACATATATTCATTCAATTAACAGTATCAGTTCAGAAAACAGTACAGTTCAATTGTTCAGAAGATAATCATTTTTGAACATATCTTTAAACAGTTGTTACTCACAGAGTTCTGGGCTACAGTAAGCTAGAACGCGTCTCCAGTCGCCAACCCTACACAGTTAACAGATCGAACACACACTAAGCTATACAGTTGGGAAAGATAATAACTTAATCCCTAATTGCCTCGGTGTGTTCTACATCTATATCCTCATTAAGATGTCTTAAACTAGGCCTAAGAATGCCTAGGATGAAATGAAGATGCAAAGATGCACTCAAAAAACATTTTCAGAATTTCAGAAAAACAAAGGTCCCGCTCGAGCGTAGGTTACTCCACTCGAGCGGACATGCAAACAACGGTTCCCGCTCGAGCGTCACTTCTTACGCTCGAGCGGACATGCAAAACAGTTAAAAGTACTAGATGCTCAAAAATCACGCTCGACACCCGCTCGAGCGTAAGACACAAGGTCCCGCTCGAGCGTCAATTATTCCGCTCGAGCGGACTTCAAAACAGTGCAAAGTACTGGGAGCACGAGTTTCCCGCTCGAGCGCCACTTTCCCCGCTCGAGCGGGAGTCCAAAATCTGGAATTTCCAGATTTGAACTTCCAAGCTCAAATCAAGTTCAAATGCATAAATTTCGATCCTCTTGGGCTAATTTTCTGGAAAACACTTGTAAACACATAGAACAACATGATTCAAAGCTCAATTTGAGAAATCAAAGCCCAAGGGTGTTTAATTCAAACTCAATTTCAAACCAATTTTCATGTATAAGATGAACATGCAACATGCATGAGCTAAATCATTTTCAAAGCTTTAAACACAAGCTCCAATGAGCTCATTTCTTCAAGAACAAGATGAAATCAAGAACTACTCTTAAAACATGGACATGCATGAGAGGAATTATGAACTTGCAACCTCAAAACTTCCAAATACATACATACATGCAAGCCTTAAGCTTTAATTCAACATGTTAGAACTAAAACATGACTTAGCTCCTCAATATGACATGAACAATGTAAGAACCAACTCAAAGACAACAATAAGAAGATGAAGTCCTACCTTAAGTCTAGTAGGTCAAGTGTAGAAGCTAAGATATGGAGATCAACCTCCAATTCCTTCAATTCCAAGCAAAATTCACTCTAGTCTTCTACTCTCTCTCTCTATGTCGGTTTGAACACAAGAATTTGGCTGATGAAAGTGTTTTGTTACATGAATGCTAAGGCTCACATGTGTCTAGGTAGTGGGCCACTTAAGTGGCAAAGTTGTAATTAAAGCCAACTATGCAATTTAACCTATTTAATCTAATTTAATCATACCTAATCAGTTTTCAGATAATTACACCATAAAATCACATAAATTATGATGATCATAAAACATCAATCAATTTCCGATTCGGCCGTCAATAAGGCCTTCAATTTGCAATTTAAACATAAAAACATGAACAGATAATTAAACATGCAACAGATAGAAATACAATTCAAATAGATACACTCAATCAATTCGGTTTTAGTTTTCAGTCAATCAGTTTAGTATTTCAATTACTTCAGTTATCCATCATAATCAGTCTCAGTATAGCAGTAATCGGTAGTCAATCAGTGATCAGTGATAAATCGGTAAACAGTAACGAGGGTTGTTACATACGTGCTCCCAGCACTTTGCATTGTTTTACAGTCCGCTCGAGCCGGGAAATGTACGCACGAGCGGGGACCTGAGTCATACGCTCGAGCGGGAGTAGAGTGCCCGTCGAGCGTAAATTTCATGCATCGAGTACTTTTGCCATGTTTTGAGCGGATAACCTTTGTCTACATGTCCGCTCGAGCGTAGAAAGTCACGCTTGAGCGTGACCCCTATTTTCTGAAAATTTTGTAAAGTGTTTAAAAGTGCATCTTTGCATCATTTTTCCATCCTAGGCATTCCTAGAGCATGTTTAAGGCATCTTAAGGAGGATATTGATGTAGAACCACACCGAGGCAAATTAGGGATTAAGTTATTATTTTTCCCAACTATGTAGCTTAGTGTGTGTTCACTCTATAACTGTGTAGGGTTGGCATCCGGAGACGCTCTAGCTTATCTGTAGCCCAGAACTCTGTGAGTAACAATGTTGTAAAGATATGTTCAATTGAGATTACTTTTTGAACGAATGACTGAACTGTTTTATGAATTATCACTGTTTACTGAATGAATGCTTGTTCTAATTGCGAACTGTATTCGTGGCATCCATAGCAATTTACTGTTACTGTACTGTACTGCTACTGTTACAGAGATCTCTGTCGATTCCCATGTTGGAACCACTACTGTTTACTGATATGATGGCCATCAACTGACTGTTCGGTTTGTTAAGACCTATTGTACTGTTTTGCTATTGGATGTACCACATATGATTATTATAGTTTCTGAATGACTGTTATGGCCTGAAATATGAGCCACAAACTGAATGACTGATATACTGTTTAAATGACTGTTTCCAATACTAAAGGACATTCATTCTTAACCTCTTTACACATATGTTATTCACTGGACTTTAGCTCACTGTTCATATATATATGCAGGTGTACAGGCACCGGACCGTTGCTAGAGGCGTCAGGATAGGCTCCTGTTTTGTCAAGCCAACCTTTGTGTCTCGCTTTGAGGTTCCAGAACTGTTCAAGCTGCGGCTGCTTGGGGTGTTTTAGTTTTTCCCCCCCCCCCTTTTTGTATATGTCCTGTATAGACTGAACGAGGTTGTACTGTACTGTTCTAATAGGGATAAAGTCCCTATCCTGAATGATTGTAAATATTGTGCATACTGTTTGGTACTGATTGTATATATGTATGAAAAGTCTTTTTGCATACAGACTGTCACTGCTCATTGGACATCTTTTAATTACTGTATTGGCTTCCGCCAGCCCCTGTACTCTGTATTACTGTTTCACTGTTAAGTAGGCCTTCGGTAATCTCGGATTACTGGCCGGTTACGGTGCTAAACCCATATGGGCGGGTTTGGGTCGTGACAGAGTGGTATCAGAGCGATATTAAACCACGAGTTATACCGCACACACGTGTCCAAATGAGCTATAGGATGTCCTAGAAAAGTAATAGGGCATTACATGAGCATAAAAAGTGTGTGTGACCGTAACATGATTATATGTGCTAATGTGTTAATACGTTTAAAGTATGCAACTTCCTATGTTTATTATTACTGTGTTGCATATAGTGAAATGGATAATGCAAGAACTGCCAATGAAACTGAATCATCTGACACTAGAATGGCGAGATTAGAAAGAACTGTTGAATTACTGACTGAGGCCTTAAGGCAACAACAATAACAGAACCAACAGCCCCCACCTCCTCCGGTACAGCCGAAACAGAATGTGAATGATGACATCATCACTCTAACGCAAAAGTTCAGTAAGATGAAACCGCCATCATTCCAGGGAGGCCTTGAACCATTAAAGGCCGAGGCATGGATGCTAGAAACTGAAAAATTATTTGAAGTCTTTCCGTGTTCTGAGGCACACAAAATGCTATTGGCTACCTTCACCTTACAAGAAGAGGCCAGAAGGTGGTGGATGTTGGTCCGCGGCACTAATACTGCTATGAATTAGGCTCAGTTTAAATTGTCCTTGTTTGAGAAATACTTTCCACAGTGTGTCCGAGACCGCAAGGTGACTGAATTTGAACAGTTGAGGCAAGGTACCATGTCTGTTGCTGAATATGAATCGAAATTTACTGAGCTTGCCAGATATGCACCACACATGGTGGACACTGACTATAAGAAAGCCAGGAAATTCGAAGGCGGCCTTAATGTCGAAGTACTTGACAGAATTAATGTGTTAAAATTGCACAAGTATGTGGATGTTCTTGACTGGGCCATTATATTGAAGCACTGAAACAAACTGAAACACCAGCGTCTGAATGGCGTGGTAAGAGACGAGGCCTTAAATTCAAGAAATGCAGGAACAATCCGTTGAACAAAAAGTATAATACAGGGTCAACGACTAGTTCTAGTCAAGGGAACCGTTCCATACCGTCCTGTTCCGAATGTGGTAAGAACCATAAGGAAGTTTGTTATAAAATTTCTGGTGCTTGTTACAGGTGTGGCAAAGTGGGCCACATGGTCAAAAATTGCCCTTCCACTTCACAGGGCAATAGTAAAGCTGCACCTAGCACAGCAGCATCAACTGTTGCACCGAAACCTAACCCTAAAGCTACTGG
The DNA here is from genome assembly GCA_030407325.1 of Camellia japonica. Lineage (NCBI taxonomy): Eukaryota > Viridiplantae > Streptophyta > Magnoliopsida > Ericales > Theaceae > Camellia > Camellia japonica. The sequence goes on along the minus strand of JAPPVO010005128.1, from coordinate 185 downwards.
GAAAGAGCCTATGAGGCAAGGCCGAGTGTTCGCACTCGTACCGGGAGATGTGCAGAATACCGAGACCGTTGTGTCAGGTATACTCTTTATTTGTGCTCAAAATACGTATGTTTTGATTGATTCGGGGTCTACACATTCATATGTATCGCATGCTTTTTCGCGAAAATTGAATAGACCACTAGAAC
>JAPPVO010005127.1:0-10034 GCA_030407325.1 Camellia japonica | reverse complement strand
TTGTTGGGCCGAGGTGGGTGATGCACCTCTGTTGGTCCGGAGTTGGTGAGGGAAACGACGGAGAAGTTGAGCTTATCCGTAAGAGGCTTGTTACAGCACAGAGTCGTCAGAAATCTTATGCTGACCGTAGGAGGAGACCTTTAGTATTATGAGGTGGGTGATCATGTCTTTTTGAAGATATCACTAAGTGGGTTTGATGAGGTTTGGGAAAAGCGGGAAGTTGTCCTCGTTTATTGGCCTTTTTGAGATTCTTGAGAGGATTGGCAAGGCTGCTTATCGTTTAGCTTTGCCACCGCAGTTATCCGGAGTTCATGATGTGTTTCATGTGAGTATGCTTCGGAAGTATGAGCCAGATCCGTCACATGTATTGGATTGGACTGATTTAGTTTTGATGAGGATGTCTCGTATGAGGAGAGACCGGTTTCGGGTTTGGATAGGCGGGATCAAGTCCTGCGTGGCAAGACTATCCCTTTGGTGAAAGTTTGTGGAAGCATCACGGAGTGGAGGAAGCCACTTGGGAACGTGAGTTGGAAGTCCGTGAGAAATATCCGGACTTGTTGTTGATTTGTAATCTTGTATTTTGATTTTTACAATATTGTTGAACTTAAGAACTTTATATATATATGTCTTAAGTTGGAAAACATTGAGAATGTTTTGGGTTTAATGTTAACAGCTGAACTTGCCTTTTTATGGAAGTAGAGTATAACATTTATATATTGAATGTGTTGTTTATATCATGAGATTGAATATGATATGGAAACTGTTAACATTTAAAGGAATAATGCATAATATTGATGCAAGTTGAATATATGTTGATTTATACATATTGTGAGATGCCTCTTGATTAGAGATGAAGTGACCGGTATTGGGTCAAGATGTTGTTTATTGTTTTGTAACATCATTGGGAATTGAAAAAAAAAAAAAAAAACTTGTTTTTACAAACTTATGCTTAATTTCGGGGACGAAATTCTTTTAAGGGGGGGAGGTTATAGCGACCCCGGTCTTTTCCCATTTGATTACTGTATCCGGACTTATGTTCCGTAGATTATATTACCATATTGTTGTTGTTGTTGTCTTGTAATTCTTCAGTTGTGAGTTATGGAATATGTTGGGCAGGTTAATTGCAGGTTGGTTGGGTTTAGAAACCAATAATTGATGTTTAATTTTTGGGTTGGTCGCTCGAGCGAGCTCTTCTTCGCTCGAGCGAGATCTTTGATTTTAGTCCTTCGCTCGAGCCAGGGTCCTTCGCTCGAGCGAGCTTTGCGTCCAGTACATAGACCTGATAGCAGTGTTTGTTGGCTCGAGCGAGCTTTCTTCGCTCGAGCGAGCTGTTTTGCTTTTGGCTCGAGCGAGCATCTCTTCGCTCGAGCGAGGCTTTCTTGTGTCTGGTCGCTCGAGCGACCAGGTCTTCGCTCGAGCGAGCCTGTCCAGTATTTAAGTGTAACAACGGGATTTTTAGGGGAGTTTTTCATTCTTTTTGATCTCAAACCCTAAAGTCCGACCTTTCTTCTTCTCTAAACACCTTTTCTCCTAGGTTTGATCTAGTTAGGGTGTGTTTCTACCCTAGTTTCTTTTACAAATAAGATAGAGGAGAGTGAGGGCTTCCATTTAATCTGAGCAGTTGTCAGTTTGGAGCACTTTGGAGTTTCGAGCATCTTCTTCATCATCATCTTTTTGGGCTATTTCTTCGAGGTAGGGATTTCCTACTCCATTTATATGTTTTAATCCTAAGTGTTAGTATTTTGGTATGTGGGGGTAGTTTGGTAATTTTGGAAGAAACCTTAGGGTTTTGGTTTAGAGTAATTTGTACAATTAATTTAAAGGAATAATGTGGAATTTGGTTTAATTCATGGAATTGGGAAATTTAATGAATTGATGATATATATTTGGGGTAGTTTAATTATTTACCTTTGGGAATGTTAAATTTACATTCATTGATATATTTATTTCTTGTTTAGAAATAACTGTTTTGGGCTATCGGTGGAGGATAGCCATTGATTGTTGTAGACCTTGCATGCGGCTTAGGTATAACTGGAATTGAGTCAATTGTTTGACTGTGGAGTTAATACAGAACATTTGTGTGTTAATTATGTGTTGTATATGGCAATTGTGTGTTTTATTGCATATGCATTGGTTTTGGAGGAGATAGGGGATGAACTCCACGGTTTAGGGGAAGATAGGGGATGGACCTCTAAACCGGATTTGTTGGGAGGAGATAGGGGATGGACTCCAGTAGCATCACTCTTATGTGTGCTTAGTGATTAATAGATATATTTCTATTTATTGTTGATATGATACATCACTAAAATGTGTATCAGTTGGGAAGTATGGAAGTGAATTGGTTATGATTGATACAATACCAACTTGTGTATTTGTTATGGTTAGGTCTAACTTGAATTGTTATTCCTGTTGAATTGGAAGTATTGTTAATAAAAGATGAAACCCCGTTGAGTTATTTGGCCAGGTTCTGAGCCATAAGTGGAAAGTGAAATGTGCCATAGACAATGTGTCATAGGCAGTGTAGACATTCGTGTCATGAATATTGTAACTTGATTATAGTGTGTTAACCATGTATCAGATGCTAATGCTTTAGTTATTGCTTATGCTTGGTTTAGTATGTCTCTACTGGGCTGTGGCTCACCCTATATGGGAACTTTATTTTTCAGGTTCAGGTGGTTCACTCCCTCCAAGGACTTAGCTTGTGAGGAATTGAATTTGAAGACTTGTTTTATTTTATTTGGTTTATTTGAACATTGTAATCCTTCAAGCCTAGGGCTTTATCTGTTTTGAGTTAGAACTCAGTAAATTGTGTCCAAGTGTTGGCTTGGCAAGATTAAGCCCGTAGGGCATTTATTCTGATGTTTTATTTCATAATACTCTGATGGATGGATTTATATTATTGTTTTAATATAATAATGCATGTTTATATTATTTATTTTGGGTTTATTTTGAGGGCGTTACAATGTTAATATTATTTTTTTTTATTTTTAAACCTTCGCTATGGTTTTGACCACAAAAAGATTATTGGAGAGAAAGAATGGCAGAGTGTTGAAATCCAGAAACGACGATGCTAAACCCTTTCTTAATGTTATTTCTCATATTCCGACCTCCGAGCTTATAATTCTAGATTTGGGTTATCTAATTTGAGCTACTTTGTTTTGCAAGCATGGTTAAGTATTTATTAAAAGGATGGTTTGACTGAATTAAAGCTAAACAGAGAAAATATGTTTGATTGTCTCAAATTTTCTATTTGGCTATTTAAATTATGATGTCTCCTCTATCTTTTATTTTTTGTTAGTTTGCTTACTAAACTTCGAAGTTCACCCATTAACTTAGTAGCATGCTTATATACTCCTAATTTTTGTAGAATCAAAGTAATGTCAAATGTAAATTGTTGCATTGGGAGGGGACAAACTTGGTGATTTATGATTTATAGTTATGCTTTTTGGATGTTTAAAGTTGTATTTTAGAGATTAGTGAATCTTATGATTTGGATACTTTTCTTGGTTTGTATGTTTGAAGTTAGTATGCAGGTTGTTTGGTGTATGGATATTAGTTGTTTTTGCTTACTTCATAGTTGTTGCTTCTGCTTGGTTTGTTCACAGGTTGCATTTTATAAGCTACTGTCTACCTACTGTTAGGTAAGGTTATATTTTTGTATATATATTATATATTAAAAATAACATTCTACGGCATATAAAATCATGTCATAAAAAGTGTAATGATTTATGACATGCAAGAAAATGCCGTAAAAGATTATATATAGCATATAAAGTATGTCATAAATATATTAAAAATGACCTTCTACGGTATACAAAATTATGTTGTGAAAAGTGTGATGATTTATGACATACAAAAAAATGTCGTAAAATATTATATACGGCATACAAAATATGCTATAAATATATCAAAAATAACCTTCTACCGCATACAAAATTATGCCATGGAAAGTATGATAATTTATGACATGACAAAAATGTCGTAAAAAATTATATACTACATACAAAGTATGTCATTAATGTTTAATTTATTACTTTTTACAGCTTTACCTGCATGCCATAAATGACGCTCAACTTTTCACGGCATGTCATATAATGACATTTGTGTGCATGCCGTGACAGAGTTTTTACGACATGCACTTTTGTAAAAATATACATTTTTTTATGGCATACTTTTTGTAACGCCCCAAAATTATTACAATAATCCATCCACAATATCTAATATGACAACAACAATAATAAGGGTATCTTTCATTAAATCCGATATGATATACAAAAGAGAAACATATGCTTTATACATTCATAAAGCCTAGCCCTGAATCTATAGCATATGTTGCAAGTTAAAAGAGAAAAAGGGAGATAAACAAATAAAAATGCCCCGAGAGCTTATATATTTCCAGGACGAGACTTGGTTACAACGAAAGTGAAGTTTAAGTCCAATACATGTAAAGCCCTTGGCTATACAAAACAAACACAATAAAGAAGCTCTTGCGCAAAATCCTCCCAAGCTTGTGCCTTGGCGGAGGTATATCATCAGCACCTAAAATGTTTTTCCCACATAGGGTGAGCCAAAGTCCAGTAAAAATAATCTAACACAATATATAAATCTTAACAAAGATATAAGTGTAGTAAGCACATACAATGCCCGTGATAAAATCCTTTATAACCTTTTTACAAAATCAAGCTATATCAAACTCATATTCAATCCATGTTATCTCAATTCATGAGTCTTTTCCATTCTATTCAGACAACCAAGCTGAGGATACAACTGTAACGCCCTCAAAATAAAACCCATCATATATAAGATTAACATGCATTAATAGAAAACGAAACATTCTATTATCCATCAGAGTATTACTAAATAAAAGCATTACATGTAACATCAAAATAAATGCCCTACGGGCTTACATCTTACCAAGCCAACACTTGGACACAAAGAAATAAGAGTTCTAACTCAATACAAATAAAGCCCTAGGCTTGAATGTTTACATGTATCAAATAAAAACAAATAAATAAAAACAAGTCTTCGAGTCCAAATCCTCACAAGCTAAGTCCTTGGAGGTAATGAACCACCTGAACCTGAAAATGAAGTTCCCATATAGGGTGAGCCACAGCCCAGTAGAGAAATACTAAACCAAGCATATGAATTAACTAAAGCAGTAGCATCTGATACATGGTTAACACCGGATAATCAATTTACAAATTCATGACACGAATGTCTACATTGCCTATGACACAATGTCTATGGCATAATTCACCTTCCATTTATGGCTCAGAACCTGGCCAAATAACTCAACTGGGGTTTCATATTTTATTAACAATACTTCCAATTCAACAGGAATAACAATTCAAGTTAAACCTAACATAACGAATACACATGTTGGTATTATATCAATCACAATCAATTTCACTTCCATACTTCCCAATTGATACACATTTTGGTGATGTATCATATCAACAATAAATAGAAATATTTCTATTAATCAAGAAGCACACATATAAGTGATGCTACTGGAGTCCATCCCCTATCTCCTCCCAACAAGTCCGGTTTAGAGGTCCATCCCCTATCTTCCCCTAAACCGTGGAGTTCATCCCCTATCTCCTCCAAAATCAAATGCATATGCAACATAATCAATACTTGCCATATACAACACATAATTAATACACGAATGTTCTGTATTAACTCAACCGTCAAACAATTGACTCAATTTCAGTTATACCTAAGCCGCATGCAAGGTCTATAACAATCAATGGCTATCCTCCACCGATAACCCAAAACAATTATTTCTAAGCAAGAAATAACTATAACATTAAATGTAATTTCAATATTCTCAAAGGTAGTATTTAAACTACCAAATACATCATTAAACCACTAATTTCCCCAATCTCATGAATTTAACCCAATATCACAATCTTCTCTTAAATTAATTATATAAATTAATCTATGACAAAATCTTAAGGTTTCTCCCAAAATTACCAAACTACCCCCACATACCAAAATACCACCACTTAGGATTAAAGCGTATAAATGGAGTAGAAAATCCCTACCTCGAAGAAATAACTCAAAAAGGAGAAGATGAAGATGATGCCCAAAACTCCAAAGTGCTCCAAACCAACAATTTCTCAGATTAAAATGTAGCCCTCACTCTCTTACCTTTTTAATGAAGGAACTAGGGTAGATACACACTCTAAATAGATCAATCCTAAGAGAGAAGATGAGTTGGGAGAGAGAGAACTGGTAACCTAGGGTTTTATAAACTGAAAGGGGCTGAAAAACTGTTTTAAAACACTAAAACACAATTTTATACTCAGCCGCCCGCCGAGGGACAAACTCCGCTCGAGGGACACTCACAGACTCCCGCTCGAGCGGACAATCCCACGCTCGAGGGCGGATGCACACTCCCAGCATCTCGACAAACCAGGTCCCCGCTCGAGCGTCCAAATCCCCGCTCGAGCGGCACTCACACACTCCCGCTCGAGCGGCCCAACTCCCGCTCGAGCGTCCAACCCTGCACAAGAAATACTGGATGGGTGTTTTTCCCGCTCGAGCGCCAAAACCCCCGCTCGAGCGGACAAGCAACAACAAGTCCCCGCTCGAGCGTCAAACTCCCCGCTCGAGCGGACAAGCCAAAATCTGGGCAACTAGTTTTGGTTCCTAAGCTCAACCAACCTGTAACATAATCTGCCAACACATCCTATAACCCAAAGCTAAGGAATTAAAGGACGACAACAACAATAATACAACAATGGAATCTACGGAACATAAGTCCGGATACAATAATCAAAAAAGGGAAAAGACCGGGGTCGCTATAACCTCCCCCCTTAAAAGAATTTCGTCCCCGAAATTAAGCATGAGTTTGTAAAAACAAGTTTTTCTCAATTCCCAATGATATTATAAAACAATAAAACAACAATTTGACCCAATACCGGTCACTTCATCTCTTATCAAGAGGCATCTCACAATATGTATAAATCAACGTATATTCAACTTGCATCAATATTATGCATTATTCCTTTCAATGTTAACAATTTCCATATCATTATTCAAGTTCATGATATAAACAACACATTCAATATATAAATGTTATACTCCACTTCCATAAAAAGGCAAGTGCAAATGTTAACATTAAACCCAAAACATTCTCAATGTTTTCCAAGTTAAGACATATATATAAAGCTCTTAAGTTGAACAATATATATAATCTAAATACAAGATTACAACTCAATAAACATATCCGGATATTTCTCACGGACTTCCAACTCACGTTCCCAAGTGGCTTCCTCCACTCCGTGATGTTTCCACAAAACTTTCACCAAAGGGATGGTTTGCCTCGCAAAACTTGATCCCGCCTATCCAAGACCCGAACCGGTCTCTCCTCATACGAGACATCCTCATCAACAACTAAGTCAGTCCAATCCAGTACATGCGATGGATCCGGCTCATACTTCCGAAGCATACTCACATGAAACACGTCATGAACTCCGGATAACTGGGTGGCAAAGCTAAACGATAGGCAGCCTCGCCAATCCTCTCAAGGATCTCAAAAGGCCCAATAAACCGAGGGGACAACTTCCCGCTCTTCCCAAACCTCATTAAACCCCGCCTAGGTGATATCTTAAAAAGACATGATCACCCACCTCGAATACCAAAGGTCTCTCCTACGGTCGGCATAAGATTTCTGACGACTCTGTGCTGTATGTAACAAGCCTCTTACGGATAAGCTCAACTTTCTCCGTTGTTTCCCTCACCAACTCCGGACCCAACAGAGGTGCATCACCCACCTCGGCCCAACAAACGGGAGATCTACACGGTCGGCCATACAAGGCCTCAAACGGTGCCATACCAATATACTAGACTGAAAACTGTTGTTGTAGGCAAACTCCACTAATGGCAAGTGCCTCTCCCACGACCCACTAAAGTCGAGAACACAACCCCGAAGCATATCCTCAAGGATCTGAATAGTACGCTCGGACTGTCCGTCAGTCTGAGGATGATAAGCTGTGCTAAAGGTCAACTTAGTGCCTAAAGCACTCTGCAAACTCTGCCACAACCTGGCAGTAAAACGAGGATCTCTATCTGAGACGATCGTCACTGGGACCCCGTGCAACCTCACTATGTCCCGGATATATAAGTCGGCAAGATGATCTACCGAATCTCTAACACGCATAGGAATGAAGTGCGGACTTCGTCAACCGGTCTACAACCACCCAAATAGCATCACTACCCGCTGAGTCCTCGGAAGACCCACAACGAAGTCCATAGTGACATGCTCCACTTCCACTCGGCAATAGGCAAGGGTTGCAACAAACCCGCTGGCCTCTGATGCTCGGCCTTCACTTGCTGACAAGTAAGGCACTTAGACACGAACGCTGCCACATCTCTCTTCATACCCCGCCACCAAAACTGGCGACCCAAATCCCGATACATCTTAGTACCTCCCGGATGCACCGCAAGTGTGAATGATGAAACTCTCGGAGTACCTCTCTCGGCAAGACTCCGGCACAAACAGACGGTCTCGGTATCTCACACTCAGGTCGGATACACCGTCAAACCCTTCTCAACCTTCCCACTGGAGATCTTCTCTCGAAGAGATTCTACCTCAAGGTCACCCTCCTGAGCCTCTAACACTCGAGTCACAAGTGTAGGCTGCGCAACAACAGAAAACAAGGCCGCAGCCTCAACGGATTCGCCCAGAAGCAAATCAAACTCTCCAAGTGCACCCAACATCTCCCATTCCCGGATGGCTATACTAGCTAAGTCACCAACAGGCTTCTACTAAGGGCGTCGGCCACCACATTGGCCTTCCCGGATGATAATGCAATTCAAAGTCATAATCCTCAATAAACTCCATCCACCTCCTCTGCCTCAAATTTAAGTCTTTCTGTGTAAACAGATATTTCAGACTCTTATGATCCGAGAATACCTCGAACTTCTCACCATAAAGATAATGCCTCCAAATCTTCAAGGCAAATATCACAGCTGCTAACTCTAAATCGTGCGTAGGGTAATTCTGCTCATGAATTTTCAACTGACGTGAACCATAGGCAACCACTTTCCCCTCTTGCATCAACACACAACCCAGACCCTCTCGTGAGGCGTCACAATAGACTGCATAACCCAACCCTCTCTCCGGAATAATCAAGACTGGAGCGGTGGTCAGTCTAACTTTCAACTCCTGAAACGACTTTTCACACGTCTCACTCCATACAAATTTGACTCCCTTCCGAGTCAATCTAGTCAAAGGTGAAGCTAACCTGGAGAAATCCTTCACAAAACGGCGATAATACCCAGCTAATCCAGAAAACTGCGGATCTCAAACACACTCTTAGGCTGTGCCCAATCTTGCACTGCCTCTGTCTTGGATGTATCAACAGACACCCCTTCCCCCGAAACCACATGGCTAAGAATTTCACCTCTTCTAGCCAGAACTCACACTTCCCAAACTTAGCATAAAGCTTATGGGCTCTAAGTAACTCAAGCACCACTCTCAAGTTTCCTCGTGCTCCTCCCTCGAAGGTGAATAAATCAGAATGTCGTCCACGAAGACGACCACAAAACGATCCAAGAATTCCCGGAAGATCCGGTTCATCAAATCCATAAACACTGCCGGTGCATTGGTGAGCCCAAACGGCATCACCAGAAACTCATAATGGCCATACCGCGTACGGAATGCCGTCTTCGGAATATCCTCCTCCCTGACCCTCAACTGGTGGTAACCCGATCTCAAATCTATCTTAGAGAAGCAACGGGAACCCTTCAACTGGTCAAACAAATCATCAATACGGGGCATAGGATACTTATTCTTAACTGTAGCCCGATTCAACTTCCGGTAATCGATACACAATCTCAAAGCACCACCTTTCTTCTTAGCAAAGAGGGCCGGTGCTCCCCACGGCGAAACACTAGGACGGATATAGCCCTTAACTAACAACTCCTGGAGTTGAACCTTCAACTCAACTAACTCGGCTGGGGCAAAACGGTAAGGTGCCATAGAAATCGGCGCCGTGCCGGGCACTAAATCAATAGAGAACTCA
>JAPPVO010005126.1:0-19559 GCA_030407325.1 Camellia japonica | reverse complement strand
GTTAAATATGCTACAATGGTCCATGCAAATGAATGAGCAATCAGCTTCAATTCACCTAATTCTTATGCAATTTCTACATTAATCATAACTATCCTCTACTGATAGACCAAAATAGATATCTCTAAACAGATAAATAAAGATATACTTTCCAACATTCAAGATAGGAGTGATAATTCATATCCAACTCCACCACCACCACCACCATCATCGTTCCAATTTCATAAAACCAACATCAATTCCATTTTCTCTTTACCAAATCCAACACTCACATTTTAGGGCAAAATACTCTTTCTTTGAAAATCAATTTCTAGGCTAAAAATTCACCATTTTATCACAACTCAACCACATCAACAATTTCATAGTCATTTTCAAGAATCCATTTGAAAATCCGGCTTTCGATTTCAAAACCCAAACCCTAGATTTTTATCAAAATCCCCAAATCACAATATCCATTTTAAAAGATGAATAACTAAGTTAAAAATTATAAAAAGATTCAAAGTAATCCCTACCTCAAAGAAAAAGACGCAAAGGAAAGATGGATAGAACTTGATAGTACCGAAAACGCGAACTTCTTTGATTAAAATGAAGCCCTCTACGTGCTCTACCTTTTTATCAAAGGGACTAAGGTGAAGAAATCACTAGATCAAGGTGTATTTGAGGTTCAAAGATGGTTTTCTAGAGAGAGAGAGAGAGAGAGAGAGAGAGAAGATCTGAGATTTTGGAGTGTTTAGAGAGAGAGATGTGAAAAAGTGATCCAAAAAGTGACTTTTTAGAATTGATATACGTGCAGACCGCTCGAGCGACCAGACACAAAAAGTGTGACCACTCGAGCGAACAAAGTACCGCTCAAGCACAATGAGACACTATCAGAAGTTTTGTTGTCATGACCCGAACCCGCCCCTAAAAGTTTGGGTCATAACGGCCGGAAATTCGTAGATTACTGAAGGCCTCAATGATCACACAAAATATTTATGCTAATGGGGCCATAAATGGAATCATGTAATAAATAGAAGTCCATTGAGCTGTGCCAATCATGAGCAAAATCATAGGGTTAACCACGTAACACAATTATACAAATACATGTCCATAAAAAATATAAGAGTCAAAGGAAAATCGTACACAATGTTTACAACCCACGACCATGAAAGCAAAAACATCAAAGTGTGGTATGAGCCAAGACAAAACTCCATCTCGGAGGCATGGTTCGATTGGGTCACAAAAGGCTGCTGAAGCTAACTCTAGGGTTGTGCTCTATGCTGCTGATCACCTACATGTGCATACATAAAATTGGGTGAGCGAAGCTCAATGAGTAATAATGCAGTAAAACAGTGTAAGTCGATGATCATAAGGTTCTCTCAATATCCATAATCATATAAGCCAAACGGCCTTAGGCCCAATCATATGTCAAGCGGCCTCAGGCCCAATCATATAACAAGCGGCCTCGGGCCCAATCATTTATCAAGCGGCCTCGGGCCCAATTATTTAACAAGGGGCCTCGGGCCCAATTATTTATCCAGCGGCCTCGGGCCCAATTATTTAACAAGTGGCCTCGGGCCCAATTATTTATCAAGCGGCCTCGGGCCCAATCATTTAGCACATGTCATATAATATCAATGAAGTTTCATCATTTCCAATCAATTCATAATGTTGGCATCAATCACCGTTCATAGTTCAAGATACGCAACAGAGAATATAAGTGTACTATATTACTACTCACAGCGCGTTTGGTCTTGCGGCATTGTCTCCGGCACTTGACCTACACAAAACATGTCACATACACATCTGATAAATCATTTGTTTCAATTCGTACACTTTTCTTTAATTTCTCTCAAGTGTTCAATGCTAAACTTCTCTACATGTGGACTGTGTACAAAGCATGTTCCAAAGATGTACCTTAAACGGCCCTAAATGTTCATGACTTAAATTAATGTTTCTTATAATAATTCCATATGTTTTTCATCGAACATATCATGTTTCCTTATTTAAGATTTAAGGAAATAGCAAGAAGTGAAAGGAAACCAAGTTAGGATAGCAATTAGCATGAAACGATTAAAAGAAAATAAGTAACGTTCACTAATTTGAGAATATCTATTTGTGTACATAGAATTTGGGTGTGAGACCACCACCATTAGAAACTAGACTTCAAGGGCTTGAATTTATGCTCAAGAATCGCTTAAAACGGAGTCCGGATGATGGAGATATGCCTTTTTGAAGTTGGGCTGAAACAGGGGTTCCGCTCGAGCGGAAATCCCCACCGCTCGTGCGGCCCAAATCCGCTCGAGCGGAAAAATCGGCCGCTCGAGCGCCCAAGGAGCAGAACCAAAACTTATTTTTTTCTTCATGTTCCGCTCGTGCGGTGCCCGTGGCCGCTCGTGCGGTCTGGGCAAACTCAGACAGTCCGAAAAATGGCCAAAAAATGCCAAACCAACCAACTCATTTCCAAGCTCAAATTCATGCAAAAACAACTCAAAAACATGATATCTAAGCATGATACAAGTGTAATTCTACATTAAACATTCTAATCTTGCATCAACAACAATTCCATAGTCTTATCTTTTTCCCATATTCATACATTATATAAACAAATTCAAAGTATATAAACCATGAATAATCTTACAACAAAACTTGTTTCCATAGATCATCTAAGGTTTGTTTCATGGGTCAATCACAAGAGTGGACTTAAATCAACAAAGATGGAGAGATTAGGGTTCAATCTCATGTCTTAAGCTCAAACCACTATACAATTCAAAACCCTTGTTCAAACCCCCAATCTCTTCTTGATTTCTTGACAAAGATGAGTTAGAATCAAAGTTTGTGAGTAATTTTCCATACCTTGGTTCAAATCTATGGTTTGCCCCTTGATTTCCTTCAAATCCCTAGCTTCATCTTCTTTCTCTCTCTCTAACTCACACTATAGAGCTCTCAAGCACAAAAAGGAACACAAGAGGCCAACATATATGTGACTTAGCTTTTTTTTTTTAAAAAAAACTCCAATTTAATCATTACGAATCTTAATTTTTCAAAATCTCACCAAAGGCTCTAAAAATCATGCTAATCATAGATATGAAGTCGGTTTTTGTTTATCGCGCCTCTACGGCTCCCAATTTCAGTTCAAAGTTCTAATTGCAACACATATTCCTACTTTGAATAGATATTTTTCCAAATTCACATATTTCCCATACTTAAACTTGCAAATTCATATCAAACACATAATCACATATATAATTAAGCATAGTACGGGTTGGGTTATCACAGTCTTCCCCCCTTTAGGAAGTTTGGTCCTCCAAACTTGTTTACCTCAAGTTGAAAACAATTCCGGATATCGTTGTCGTATTTCTTCTTTTCGTTCCTAAGTGGCTTCGTTCCCATGATGTTCCCTCCATTCCACTTTTACCATTGGGATAGTCTTATTCCGTAGTTGCTTGACTTGTCGATCAAGGATTCGAAGGGGTTTCTCCTCATAAGCCATATCGTCATCTAGCACAACTTGATGATAGTCAATAACATGAGAAGGATCCCGAAGGTAGCCTCGCAACATTGATACGTGAAACACATTGTGCACTTGTTCCATGCCCGGTGGTAAAGCAATCCGATAAGCCACTGGACCCAGTCTTTCCAAAATCTGGAACGACCCTATGTACCGGGGTGATAATTTCCCTTTCTTTCCAAATCTTGTGTGCCCTTTTATTGGAGTGAATTTGACAAAAACATGATCCCCAACTTCAAACTCCAAGTCTCTCCTTCTTTGATCCGCATAGCTCTTTTGTCGGCTTTGAGCAGTTTTCAATCTCTGTTGGATGATTTGAATCTTTTCCGTAGTAACTTGCACAATTTCAGGCCCAATCAATGACCTATCCCCAACCTCGGTCCAACAAATCGGAGTTCGACATCTTCTCCCATACAAAGCTTCATATGGTGCCATCCCAATACTGGAGTGGAAACTGTTGTTGTAAGCAAATTTCGCCAAAGGTAAATGAGTTTCCCAACTTTCACGGAAGTCTAGAACACACATTCGGAGCATGTCTTCCAACGTCTGTATGGTCCTCTCAGATTGACCATCGGTTTACGGGTGAAATGCGATACTAAACCTCAACTCTGTTCCCAATGCTTTTTGTAAGCTTTGCCACAATCTTGACACAAACTTGGAATCTCTATCCGACACAATGGAAATCGGAACACCGTGCAATCGAATAATCTTAGCAATGTACACTGTAGCAAGTCTATCCGCATTATAAACAGTCTTCACAGGCAGAAAGTGAGCAGACTTAGTCAATCTATCCACAACAACCCATATAGAATCCATACCTCGGGGTGTTTGGGGTAAGCCCACAATAAAATCCATAGTTATATGCTCACACTTCCATTCCGGAATAGGGAGAGGTTGAAGTAACCCCGCTGGTCTTTGATGCTCCGCTTTTACTTGTTGACATTGAAGGCACCTTGAAATGAATTCCGCAATTTCTCTCTTCATATTAGGCCACCAAAAAGCTTGCTTGAGATCTTGGTATATTTTGGTATTCTCAGGATGCATAGCAAACTTGGACTTATGAGCTTCTTCCAAGACTCTTCTTTTAACTTCGGGGACATTAGGAATACACAATCTTCCCTTGAACATCAACACTTGGGCTTCCAAAGAAAATCCCGGTCTCAGTTTTGCTTCCAACTCATCATATACTTTCTTGAGGAATTCATCCTCCAATTGCCTTCGTTTAATTTCCTCAACAATAGCCGGTTGTGCGGTCATTGCGGCCAGCATTCCATCCCGTTCATGTAGCACAATTTCCACCTCCATCCTTTCCAAGTCAAGTAAGAGTTCATTCCGCTCTGTAAGCAAACATGCTAAGTTTCCCGTTGACTTTCTGCTAAGGGCATCCGCCATCGTGTTGGCTTTACCGGGATGATAATAATTTGCAAGTCATAATCCTTGATAAGTTCTAACCATCGTCTTTATCGCATATTAAACTCCTTTTGACTAAAGAAATACTTGAGGCTCTTGTGGTCGGTGTAGACTTCACATGTTGCTCCATAAAGATAATGCCTCCAAATCTTCAATGCAAACACCACAACAGCTAATTCCAGATCATGCGTAGGATAATTCTTTTCATGTGGTTTCAACTGTCGAGATGCATAAGAAATTACTCTTCCATTCTGCATAAGCACACACCCCAAACCCTTATGAGATGCATCACTATAAATCACAAACCCTTCGGTACCCGATGGTAAGGCAAGGACCGGTGCTGTCGTGAGTCTTGTCTTTAATTCTTGAAAGGCAGACTCTCTCTATTCTGTCCACTCGAATGGAACACCCTTTTGGGTTAACTGGGTGAGTGGCACCGCAATCTTGGAGAAATCTTTAACAAATCTTCAATAGTAACCTGCTAAACCCATGAAACTGCGTACTTCTGTAACATTGGTAGGAGCAGGCCAATTCACAATAGCTTCTATCTTTTGCGGATCGACAGACACACCATCCTTGTTAATTACATGCCCCAAAAACACAACTTCATTAAACCAAAATTCACACTTCTTCAATTTAGCGTATAACTTCTTGTCCCTAAGTGTTTGAAGAATTAATCTCAAGTGCCTTCATGATCCTCACTACTCTTTGAATAAATAAGAATGTCATCAATGAATACCACCACAAACTCATCCAAGTACGGTTTGAAAACCCGATTCATTAAATCCATAAAAGCTGCCGGTGCATTCGTAACCCCAAATGGCATGACTAAAAATTCATAATGGCCATACCTAGTTCGAAAGGCGGTCTTCTCAACATCCTCTGCTTTGAATTTCAACTGATGGTACCTGGATCTCAAAGTCGATCTTTGAAAACACTTGTGCCCTTTGTAATTGGTCAAACAAATCATCAATCCGTGGTAAAGGATATTTATTCTTCACTGTTACCTTATTAAGTTCTCGGTAATCAATACACAACCGAAGGATCCCATCCTTCTTCTTCACAAACAAAGTAGGTGCGCCCCATGGCGATGTACTCGGTCGGATAAACCCTTTGTCAAGCAATTCTTGCAACTGTATTTTCAGTTCCTTCATTTCTGCCAGGGACATTCTGTACGGAGCCTTGGAGGTTGAGTACCCGGTACAATATCAATAACAAATTCAATCTCACGGTCTATCAAGTCCCCTGTCAATTCTTCTGGAAATACATTCGGAAACTCACTAACAATTTGAATATTTTCAACACCCATCTCATTTGTCTCTGCATGCAAAATACTACACAAATAACCCCTACAACCTTTCTGAAGTAGTTTACAAGCTTTCATAGCCGATATCAAAAAGGGTGGAGGGACCACTCCATGTCCCACAAAAGTAAACTCTTCTTGACCCGGTGGGCGGAAAACAACTTGTTTGGACACACAGTCGATGGTTGCATGATACTTAGCTAACCAATCCATTCCCAAAATTACATCAAAGTGTACCATGTCAAGAGGCATCAAATTAGCACATAATGAAATATCTCCAAGTAAAAGCTCACATGCCGGATACATAGAAGCACAAAACATATAATCCCCAGATGAGAGAGACACACACAACACATAATTCAAGGGTTCCATAGATCTATTCAAATTAGGAGCAAAGGTTTTCGAAACAAAGGAATGAGTGGAACCTGAATCAAGTAGCACATGAGCAGGTTGGCCATTAATGAAAAGCGTACCAGAAACCACAGCATCGGAATTTTGGACATCACCCGGAACAAGAGCAAAGACTCTTCCTTGCCTAACATTATTTCGAGAAGTAGTAGGCCTTGCCGGGGTCTTTGTTGTAGGAGTGGATCCGGCTGAACTAGCAGTTGGCCTATTCCCTTTTTGCTGCCCAAACATAGGACAATCTCTCATCATGTGTCCCGTTTTCCCACACTTGAAGCAAGCTCCTGATGCTCGATGACAAACCCCTCGATGCTTCTTTCCACATTCCGAGGAAGTTGGTGGTGAATCATGGTTAGACCCTGCAGTGTTGGAAGTTCCCAAATTTTGCTTATTATTTTGCGAGGATGCCGACCCTTTGTGCGTACTGGAACCCTGCCTTTTGCCTTTCCAATCCGAGTACCGGTTGCGGTTAACTTGGTTACCTTCCGCTATAATGGCCTTATCCAATACATCCACATATTTCTGTACTTGCAATACATTAATCTTATCTAGAATGGAGTCTCGAGACCTCCCTCAAATTTCCTCGATTTTTTGTAGTCCGTATCAACCATGTACGGTGCGAAACAGGCTAATTCGGTAAATTGCGCCTCATACTCCGCCATTGTCTTGTTCCTTGCTTCAAGTTTTCAAACTCCGCCACCTTCTTGTCTCGGATACTCTGTGGAAAGTACTTCTCATAGAAGATTTTCAAAAATTGGGCCCAATTCATCCCTTGATGTCCTTCTCGGATAAGAATCCACTAACGGCGCGCCTCATCCTCTAGTGTAAAGGCAGCTAGCAAGACTTTCTGTGCCTCCATGCATGGAAAGACTTCAAATAATTTCTCGATACCAAGCACCCAAGCCTCTGCCTTTACTGGATCAATACCTCCTTTGAACATTGGCGGTTTCATCTTCTTAAATTCCTTTGTGAGAACAATGGTTCGATCATCAGCTTGATGGTCTTGCACTACAGGTGGTGGTACTGGTATCGGTGGCGGTGGTGGTTGTTGTTGCTGTTGTCTAAAAGCCTCTGCCATTTCCATAATCATTGCCTCCATCCTATCAAGTCGTGTGGAGGTCGAATCCTCCCCATCTTCCGCCCTTGTTCTCGCCATGATCTGAGGAACGTGCATTATAACTTTCACAGATAATATGCACATAAGTCGCATATACAAATGTACATTTCCATGTCATACCCGATGTGAATGCATTATGGATGCAACTTAAAACTTTTCTAGATTTCTTATTGCTCATATGGACTCGTGTGTGAGATATTAACCGTGCTCTGATACCACTCTGTCATGACCCGAACCCGCCCCTAAAAGTTTGGGTCATAACCGGCCAGTAATCCATAGATTACCGAAGGCCTCAAATGATCATACAAAATATTTATGCTAATGGGGCCATAAACGGAAGCATGTAATAAATAGAAGTCCATTGAGCTGTGCCAATCATGAGCAAAATCATAGAGTTAACCACGTAACACAATTGTACATATACATGCCCATCAAAAATATAAGAGCCAAAGGAAAATCGTACATAATGTTTACAACCCAAGACCATGAAAGCAAAAACATAATAGGGTCAAAGTGTGGTATGAGCCAAGACAAAACTCCATCTCGGAGGCATGGCTCGATTGGGTCACAAAAGGCTCCTGAAGCTGACTCTAGGGTTGTGCTCCATGCTGCTGATCACCTACATGTGCATACATAAAATTGGGTGAGCGAAGCTCAATGAGTAATAATGTAGTAAAACAGTGTAAGTCGATGATCATAAGGTTCTCTCAATATCCATAATCATATAAGCCAAACGGCCTTAGGCCCAATCATATGTCAAGCGGCCTCGGGCCCAATCATATAACAAGCGTCCTCGGGCCCAATCATATAACAAGCGGTCTCGAGCCCAATCATTTATCAAGCGGCCTCGGGCCCAATCATTTAACAAGCGGCCTCGGGCCCAATCATTTATCAAGCGGCCTCGGGCTCAATCATTTAACAAGGGGCCTCAGGCCCAATCATTTAACAAGCGGCCTCAGGCCCAATCATTTATCAAGCGGCCTCGGGCCCAATCATTTAGCACATGTCATATAACATCAATGAAGTTTCATCATTTCCAATCAATTCATAATGTTGGCATCAATCACCGTTCATAGTTCAAGATACGCAACAGAGAATATAAGTGTACTATATTACTACTCACAGCGCGTTTGGTCTTGCGGCGTTGTCTCCGGCACTCGACCTACACAAAACATGTCACATACACATCCGATAAATCATTTGTTTCAATTCGTACACTTTTCTTTAATTTCTCTCAAGTGTTCAATGCTAAACTTCTCTACATGTGGACCGCGTACAAAGCATGTTCCAAAGATGTACCTTAAACGGCCCTAAATATTCATGACTTAAATTAATGTTTCTTATAATAATTTCATATGTTTTTCATTGAACATATCATGTTTCCTTATTTAAGATTTAAGGAAATAGCAAGAAGTGAAAGGAAACCAAGTTAGGATAGGAATTGGCATGAAACTGTTAAAAGAAAATAAGTAGCGTTCACTAATTTGAGCATATCTATTTGTGTACATAGAATTTGGGTGTGAGACCACCACCATTAGAAACTAAACTTCAAGGGCTTGAATTTATGCTCAAGAATCGCTTAAAACGGAGTTCGGATGATAGAGATATGCCTTTTTGAAGTTTGGTTGAAACAGGGGTTCCACTCGAGCGGAAATCCCCACCGTTCGTGCGGCCCAAATCCGCTTGAGCGGAAAAATCGGCCACTCGAGCACCCAAGGAGCAGAACCAAAACTTATTTTTTTCTTCATGTTCCGCTCGTGCGGTGCCCGTGGCCGCTCGTGCGGTTTGGGCAAATTCAGACAGTCCGAAAATGGCCAAAAAAGCCAAACCAACCAACTCATATCTAAGCTCAAATTCATGCAAAAACAACTCAAAAACATGATATCTAAGCATGATACAAGTGAAATTCTACATTAAACATTCTAATCTTGCATCAACAACAATTCCATGGTCTTATCTCTTTCCCATATCCATACATTACATAAACAAATTCAAATTATATAAACCATGAATAATCTTACACCAAAACTTCTTGA
Source organism: Camellia japonica (assembly GCA_030407325.1). NCBI lineage: Eukaryota > Viridiplantae > Streptophyta > Magnoliopsida > Ericales > Theaceae > Camellia > Camellia japonica. Next base: position 9,801 of record JAPPVO010005126.1, on the reverse strand, counting down.
TCAATCACAAGAGTGGACTTAAATCAACAAAGATGGAGAGATTAGGGTTCAATCTCATGTCTTAAGCTCAAACCACTATACAATTCAAAACCCTAGTTCAAACCCCCAATCAAAGATGAGTTAGAATCAAAGTTTGTGAGTAATTTTCCATACCTTGGTTCAAATCTATGGTTTGCCCCTTGATTTCCTTCAAATCCCTAGCTTCATCTTCTTCCTCTCTCTCTAACTCACACTATAGAGCTTCAAGCACAAAAAGGAACATAAGAGGCCAACATATATGTGACTTAGCTTCTTTTTTTTTTTAAAAAAAAAATTTCAATTTAATCATTACGAATCGTAATTTTTCAAAATCTCACCAAAGGCTCTAAAAATCATGTTGATCATAGATATGAAGTCGGTTTTTGTTTATCGTGCCTCTACGGCTCTCAATTTCAATTCAAAGTTCTAATTGCAACACATATTCCTACTTTCAATAGATATTTTTCCAAATTCACATATTTCCCATACTTAAACTTGCAAATTCATATCAAACACATAATCACATATCTAATTAAGCATAGTACGGGTTGGGTTATCACATTTGCAGACGAAGGGTAACCGCTTTAGCGCAAGAAGAACCTCTCGAGCTAACACCGCTCGAGTGCAAGAAGGATTGCTCGAGCTAAAAACTCCATCCTCTCAATAGTTTTGTAGGCTTGCAAAAGTACTGAGAGTTCCAAAAGACCGTTCGAGCGCAAGAAGCACTGCTCGAACCAAGACTGTTCGAGTGCAAGAAACACCGCTCGAGTGAAGAATGCCATACTCTCAGTAGTTTTGTAGACCTACAAAAGTGTTGGAAGTTCTGAAAGTTCGCTCAAGTGCAAGAAAGTTCACTCAAGCGAACAAGCCAAAATCTGGGTAGCAACAGTTTTAAAAAACTAATTTCCAACCTATTTCAAACACAACCAAGATATTCCAATAACCAAACTCAACAAAGAATAAGACATAAGAAGACATGAACAACCATCAAGACAAGAAAGCTCGGATCCAAAAGAATGAAAAAGTCAGGTTCAAACTAGAATCGTTATAAAATTTCATGATTTGACCATATGAACAAAATAAAGCATGAGATTTTAATTTCATCAATTTAAATCCTAATAGTTTGATTTTTTTTCAATCTAAAATATTTGCTTATTTTTGTTAAATAAAATTAGTGAAAAAAGAGTATTTTAATCATTAAACTCAATAAAAAAAATGATATTTTAGATATTTTATATTGTCAATAATGTATATTTACATTAATTTAATGGCTAAAATATATATATATTTTTTTATCGATTTTACTTAACGAGACAAATGGTTTATATTAAAATGGTATTTTAGATATTTTATATATTGTACATAATGTACATTTACATTAAATTTAATGGCGAAAATACATTTTTTTTTATCGATTTTACTTAACGAGACAAATGGTTTATATTAAAAACAAATTAAAAGATTAGAATGTAATTTTTCAAAATTAAAAACTCATGGTTTGTTTTGTCACAATAGTCAAACTCTAATTTGTTTTTTAAATCCCCCAATTTTTATTATGAAAAGAATAAATTAGATATTTTTGCCCACAAACTCTCATTCCCTACACCTATTTTATTCTTAATCTTTTACTACTCTCTCTTTCTCTCTCTCTCTCTCTCTCTCTCTCTATGATAGTGAGCCATGCTACTATTTCTACTGTCTATTACTGCATCTCACCAAGCCTATCATTCACCATCGAAGTCATTTGTATATCTCTCACCACCACCATTATTTTAGATCTACAATTCGTGACCACTACTTCAACCGTCCACCTCAACCATCTTAAATCTACCATCGACAACCTTAGATATGAGACTAGCAACCTTAAATTTGTGCTTTCTCAAATTCAAGTGCTCTCTTTATTCTTGTTCTATTCCTCATCCAATGCTCTCTCTCTCTCTCTCTCTCTCTCTCTCTCTCTCTTTATTTTTTGGTACTCCACTTGTTTCAACATGTCATGCCCCAGTTTTTATTACTCGAATAACATTACCATATCCATTAACATAAATCCATTTCTATTAGAAACAAACAGAACTATACATACATTACTTCCATAAACAAATAAAAGTCCTCTCAATCATACATATATAGAATGCAACAGAAATTGCGTTTAGACAAAATGCCCGTAAGCTTACATCTTTACAATAAAAGTAAGAGTTTAACCATTTTACAACAATGGCGTTCCGCCAACAAGTATAGGCCCCGTGGCCAATAATTAAGGAAGATCACCGATCTTGAATCATCTCTCAACTTCCACCTGCAAAATGATTAGCAACGTGAGATGAACATAAAGTCTAGTAGAGATCCCAACATGATCCTAAACAGTAATAACATACAGATATTTATGATCATGAATGCATCGTGACGTGCAATATAAATAATGTGACAGTTTATTATTCAAATTATACTTATATAAGTACATTTTCTCCATGAACATCTATGTGAATACTACAAATTGTAAAACTATTTGTTTTCTTTCCAATTATCCAGTTTAGTTTCAAAAAAATATTTCTTCATAATGCAACCTTGGTTATTTAAGCCTCTACATTAGTATAAAAGAATTTCATCTCCACATTTGTTTTGAAAGCACGTCCACATATACAAGTCATAACCCAATCTCACAGTTCACTTACTACACACACATATGCAACAACACATTTACTATCTTCCCTGGCCATAGACCTAAGGGCAAGGAACACCCATAACAGAAATACCGAGAAACATATATTTCTAAATATAATTAACTAAACATAATACATACTTCCATTTCCATTGGCCTACAACACAGATGGCAAATGATACAACCCACATAACACGCAACGCTTTACCAATCTCACTTGAAGAGGAACGACTCCAAAGTCACACTTTACCGGGCGCAAACTGGAAGGGAAAGGAACCTATCACAAGGAGCCATGCTTTACCAGCTCAATATGAAGAGAAATGGACCTCCTTTCGCATTTTACCTGGCGCAAACCGGAAGGGACAAGAAACCTCTATCAAGGCGCCATGCATTACCGGCCTCACCCAGAGGGAAACAAACTCCAAACAATAACACAATAATAGCACAACATGCTAAACTACATAACATCGTACAAGTGTAATACATACACATCATCTACTCAACAACAACAATGCCATCCTCGACCGATGACCAAATACAAAACCTCTAAACATAAAAAGAGGTACATGACTCATACAATATAAATCCATAACTAATTCCACATTTTTAAATCAACCATTTCTCATTTCATTTCATAAAAGAGTTACACATGTCTTTTTATTTCCAAAACCAAATCCATTGTTTTAAAACAATCAACTACGTCCACCATTGGCCAAAACTTCATCATTTTCCTTAAACCAATCCAATTCATAAAATACAACTTCAATACAAAGTTAATCAAAAACCACTACTAAACCCACTTAAGTTTCACTTCAGAAAACTAAACCACTATTCAAATTCTTAAACACATAATTCGGTTATCACACATCTTCACCCCTTTAGGATTAATTAAGCCCATAATGATAAATTAGGGTTTTTTCCCACTCTCAACACGAACATGCCCAGCTACCTCTCAATTAACCGAAACACTCGCAACTCATCCAATTCAAACTTCCAAGATCCAAACCCCAAAACCTTATCATGATTTTTGTAAAATTTTTTAACAAACTTATTTTTTTAAATGCTATAAAAACTACCACATGTATATGTATAACGAGGTATTGGAGCCAAGAAATCCCTATCTCTTGAAACGTAGAGGAGACAACCCAAAATCACCGGCGATGAAACGAGATGACCACTCAAATTAAATAGAAGCCCTCGCCGACCTCTACGTTTTACTCGAAATCACTAAGATGGTGAAATCAATGGATTAGGGTGTATGAGAGGATTTTAAGCAAGAACTAGAGAGAGAGAGAGTGAATGAATTAGGTTTAGAAATGTTTTAGAGAGAGAGAGAGAGAGAGAGAGAGAGAGAGAGGAGATGAAAAAGTGACAAAAAAAACCCTTCTCCCCAATCTGTATATGCACAGACCGCTCAAGCGACCAAAACACCGCTCGAGCATCAGACACAAATAAGTGATACTGCTTGAGTGACCAAAGCACGGCTCGAGAGCACAATGACCCCCTCCTAGAAGTTTTGTAGACTATAGAAGACTGCTCGAGTGCAAGAAAGACCGCTCAAGCAAACCTAAAGAAACACAGACATGATTTCCTTTCAAAAAAAAGAAAAAAAAAAAAAAAGAACTACCAACCTGTTCACAACACAACCAATAACTCCAAACTCAACAACAAGAAGTCAAGAAAGAGTATAGACAACGACAACTAGTACCAGATCCTGAATCCAAGAACATTAAAGGGTCGGGTCTAACCCAAGTTGTTATAAACATTAACTTAAAAGACTATTATATATATATATATATATTTCGTAGTTTAATGTAGAATGGATTTCACTTTGTTCGTTGTTTCGGATTGTGAAATTTTACTTTGTAGTCAACTATACAAAGTAGAATTTTACTGTCTTTTTATGAAAAAACAACGATTTCAAACTGAACTAAAATGCGTTTTCATGGTTCGATTTATTTTGGTTTCAAGATTTTCATAGTTCAATTTGATTCCAAATTTCATGAAATTAGAGATGATGATTTTGGTCTTAATTTACTTTAAGAGTTATACAAGGGATCCCAAATAAATTACCAAATTTTCTATTAAACATGTGTGGGTCTCACACCCATGTGAGATGTTTGGTAAAAAATTTGATAATTTATTTGGGGTCCATAGTATTTTCCCTATAAAACTAAACTAAACCGAACCATGCTCACTTCTATGTGGCATTTGCTTGGGGAATAGGCAATTTTATTGACACTTGTTATGAATTGCTCAAGCACATGTTATTAAAAGGTTCGAGCTACACAGCATGGACACTACAGGAAATTCGTTTTTTAGCGGCGTTTTAAAAACGCCGCGAAAAGCCTAAAAAACGTCGTAATATCTTATAGTGACATGTAAAATTTTCGCCACTGATAGGGCCGCCGCAATAGTTACACAACGTTTGAAAAGCGCGCTAAAAACATTATACGGCGTTTCTTAAAACGCCGCAAAATCTTTGACGACCGTCTCGCCTTCCGTCCCCAATTAATGTGTGACGTGGAATGACGTCATTTAGTGGCATTTTTTCGAAAAACGCCACTGTTTTTTATTTTTTTATTTCCTACACGAATTAAATGTGACGTCACAATGACGTCATTTTGTGGCGTTTTTTCGAAAAATGCCACTTTTTTTTTGGGGGGGGGGGGTTGGTGGGTTCCCTGCTGGTGGTGGAAACTGAATTCACAATTTGGGGATCTCATGTTTTATGTTTGCTCTATGCAACCAAACTGCTAGATTTAAAACCAATCCTCAATATATGCCATATACATGCATAATATAATCTCACCAGAATCATCATTTCAAGTGAAAATTTCACATCTAGTGTCATATACATGCATATTGTCAACTAAGACATCTAAGCAACCATGAGTCTGTAACACATTGTTTCCATAGGACGCAATTCAAACAAAACTTTGCCCACTAAAAATAATAAATAAATTTAACAACTTTCACTTCAATTGTTTTTTTTCTTCTTACATTCCATAAGGTGAAGTTTCCATTCCAGCACCGACCCTTTAAAAGATGGGCTTATTAATTTTTCCAAAATCATAATAACTTGGAAAATTTCACAATGCTAAAAAACCAACTTGGCTACACAAGTTTTGACTACACACAAGTCAAAAGTTGCTACTTTGAAGCTGATAAAATAAAATATATATTATTCAAAAAATAATTTACAAGTGTTCAAAACTAAAAGCGTATACTTTGTGTTCATTAATGGCATAGTGTTTCTTTGCACATCATCTTCATACAACCTCAAACCTCAAAACAAGACTAACTTTCCTATACATAAATCTCAAGGGTAACTGATCAACCCAAGGGATCTTAATTTCAAGAAAGTACATAAAACTACTAATTCAGGTTTTGAAGTATGAGAAGTCGGCGATTAAAATGCCTACGAGAATACTATAATTTACAATACTATAATTTACAAACCATATAGCTTTTTGGTTTGCGTAGAACACCTACAACTGGATCAGCAAGTCACTGGTCTAAGCAGATGATTTCGCCAGACCGTCCTTTGGTTTCCAGATAATATGCTCAAGTTTAGCGCAGAAGTTCTTGTAGAACTGCAGAGAAAGAACATGAGTGTGTATCAATATATATATATATATATATTTAGTGGCACTAGGGTATCCGGATCAAAGTCCAATTAATCCCCCAAGTGTGCACAGGCCCTCGATAAGGAATTTCCCACTACGAGTGTATGAATATTTGATTAGCACAACAGCAGTCATGCGTGTCTGATGGAAGTATGAGACCAGAAAGGAAAGAAACAATGCCTTCTTTATGACTTACTATAGCAGACACATCATTTTTTCCCATCAAAATTTACAAGGAGAGCCCATTAGCTTGCACAAATAACTCTATTAGAGAAGACATCCATGCATAATATTAATTCTGATTTTCACAGTGAAGCACATCTGGTTGAGGAATAACATGTCCATGAAGCAAATGTCACTAAAACAAACAAGATGTAGAACTTTCCTTTAGTTTTGATGGGAAAGGTTAGAATAATAGATATAGCACTAATGGGAAACAAGTAGGCTGAGAAATATTAGTTTGTTCAAAGAGCACCAACTGGATGGTAGGCTAGGCAGCTAACAAATACAGTAACATTTCCATGAAGCAAATGTCAGTCAAACAAGATGTAAAACTTTTCCTTCTAGTTTTGGTGGGAAATGTTAGAATAATAGCTATGGCACTAATAGGAGACACTTTCTTTAAACAGTAGGGTAAGAAAATATTATTTTGAGCAAAAACCACCAATGACTACATTGTTAAAGGACTGATGCACTCGATATCAAGAATCAGCATAATGGTTGCGACCTTGTCAAGAGAGACATCATGGCCTACAGTTTGACAAAGCTATAGTTCTGAAAGTGCCATCATAACAAAAGAGCAGCCTTGCAAGGAAATGCCAAATCATTAAAATATGATTTTGTTAAGTTAAAATTTTCTAATTGAACTTTTATGGTTTGATATAAGTAGATGTATGCATTGGTAGCAGTATGGGTTTTTATTCAACAAAAGATAATCAAGGCAGATGCAAATCAACAAGCTAGCACAAACTAACCTTGTGATATTCATTAGTATCCCCAGTAGCCTTGCGAACATCCACCATGAAAAGGAATGGGGCCACTTCAAAAACCTAAGGACAAGTTACAAAAATCTTTCAGACATAATGTGGAGCCATGGCCTGTCTATCAACAATAACAGAAGCACTAATTAAGAAATTAAACAAAATAATTACCTCCAAGACAACAGCAAATTGTCCCATCTTATTCACAGACATTCCTTCAAGTCTTGTCTGCAGAAACCAATCACTGGAAGAATTAGAACAGAGACTAGAAACAAAGTCATACAACGCTTAGCACTTGGGATCGAGAAACATGTGACATATATATTTTTTGATTGTTTATTTTTTTTTATTCTCTTGAAACCTACTATAACACACTTGACCAATAGTCCCTAAGAAGACATCATTTTTTTTTTCCCTTTTTTTTTTTAACCAAAGAACAGATATCATCTGAGTTAACTGTACATCTGGAAGGGTGTCTTTCATATAACATGAGCAAATAATGGAATTAGAAGGGAAGGATAAGAAGCAGAAGAATAGAAGTGCAAGACCATAACAACCAGACCTAAATAATAATTATAATAATTAAAAAATTAAAAAAAAATAAAATAAAATAAAAGAGACCATGTGACACATAAGAACTTCACAAAATAGGATCATTTTCTAAATATGGTACACAAAGACTCCATAAAAAATAGTCAAATACCAACACATAATCCTGTAGGCCAAAAAGAGGGAAAAACAACCTTGCTTCCCAATATAAACCATTCAGCAAACTCATCACCTCTAAATACCAGTTAGCCTCACACTACAAAAATGTTGAAAGCTTTCATCACCAAATAAATATCATCAACTCCAGGTTTTCTATATTTTTTAATTAGTTCTACAATATGGTCTACTCCAGGCTAATATTTTTATAATCTCTCAGAACATATGACAAGGCAACTCAAACCAACTATTTCAAGCAAAGTCAAACTGCAACCAAAAGGACTCGACATTTGTCTTCAATCAAAAGATAACATGAAGGAACAAGTGAACAGTAATGAACAGCCTCATGCCCAAAAACATAACAAAAAGACAAAAACAAGGGCAGCTTTATCCAAAAAGGGCTATTATTTCTAAACGAAAACTCTACAATTACATAGCAAAAATAGTTGCAACAGATGATCACATATCATCATTCGAATAAAGAATTTTAAGGGAAAGCATACAAGTTAGATTAACTATAAAATATATTAGAAACTATAACTTGTAATTACGAGTATGGACCTTTAGACCCATTGATTCTGCAACAGCTTCAACTGCTGAAATTATAGCTTTAGCTGGTTGGCGGGAAATGAAACGAGTTTGTCTCTTTACATAATACTACTAGAGATAATATAGTCGGTTGCCATCAGTTATTTAATAGACATGAGTTTAACAAACAAGTTCACTTCACGAGAAAAGCACAGGGAATAAACACTCCACTAGTAACATGCTATGAACTGGGATTCATACTTGTGATATAAAGTAAACATGTTTTATATGCATGAAATATCTCTAGCATTCTAGTAGAAAATGCTCGGTACTTAGAAATATTAATTGCACTAGGAGAAGCCATAGCTGCCAATTCCAGTACGTAGAAAATGGAGGATGGAAAACTTCAATTAACTTTTTCTCTGGCAGCAAATTGAAAGTAATTGTACCTGACGCCTGTCGAACAAGGGTGAAAGATTCAACCCTTGAGAGAGGGTAATCATCTCAAATGCATTCATTATTAAAGGCCCACTGTCATTATTTTCAGATTGTTCAGTTACATGTTGTTCCTGTAAATACCAGAAACTACCAAATGTTAACCCTAAAGACATTGAAGGGCATGGATAGGCAAGAGAAAAATATTGAAAGAGTGCAATTCATCTCCTCCATGTTCGACAGCCACATAATTCTTTCGGAACCATGGGTCATTCTTAATCCCTTCAATCCTAATACGCTGCATTAAGACAGAGTGCAATTCAAAAAATTATTGAAGAAAAATATCAAAGGGATCTAAACGTATGGTTATGCCAAAGGTTTAGCACCTTACGTAGTAAAAATACAACCAAAAGTTATTATTTCCTTTCCCACACAAAAACATGTGATTGACAGCCATGCACAAATTAAATGTTGAACCAACTAAAAAGATGCATCAAGACAGGAATGGGAAGAGACATTGACATCTCCTTGGACTTAGCGAGCACCTTAAAACCTTTTTAATGAGATTCATTATATAGACCACTCATAGTCATAACATGTACTGCTCAATGTAGAGATTGCATCAGTCACCAGGTGTTACATGATATCAGATTAAGTTTTTTTTTTTTTTTTTTTTGGGCTCATATAGATTACATGAAAGGGAGTTTGAAAAAACTTGCAATGGAAAATGAATTATTACAGAGTCCTTATAGATGGAAGATGTGATTAAGATTAGGTGTAAGAGTTAACTTCATAGGTTATCTACATTGGATAGCTTGATATACATTATTTGGCCCAGGTTGGGAGA
>JAPPVO010005125.1:12500-32794 GCA_030407325.1 Camellia japonica | reverse complement strand
AAAAAAAAATCTGGCACGACCGCAATACCAGAGAAAAAGGCCTCAGCAAAGGTCAACGCGGTAGACCGTCCAAACAAAAACGGACGTGCAGGCGAGACAACGGAGAGAACCAGGATAAAAGATGGTTGAGAGTCCGCACTGCCATAACCACAGTATTCAAGAAACCGATCTACCGGATTCTAAGCGAAATATGCGATGAGCCTTTCGTCAGATGGCCAGCTAAGCTAGGAGAAGCTCAGAAAGACTACGACGAAAGATCACGATGCACCTTCCACAAGGAAAAGGGGCACCGTACTGAAAATTGCACGCTATTAAGACAGCACCTGGAGGAGTTAGTGACAGCAGGTCACTTGGATAAGTACATTGAAGGAGGGACGCAACCAGCCCCCCAGGACCACAATAACCCCAACGGGATGCCAATCGATGTCCCACCTCAAGGCATAATCAATGTGATACATGGAGTCTTCGAACCTAAGCGTGTATGCGAGCTCAGAGGGTCAATCAAGAAGGCTGAGCACTTAAGAGAGGTACTGAGTGCGCAACCTACCTTAAAAAAGGGGAAGACAGAGGCCACGAACGTCATGTCTTTTTCAGATAAAGACTTGGCGAGGATATATTGCCCCCACAATGATGCCCTGGTTGTCACTCTCCGAGTCAAGGATTTTGACGTCAAGCAGATTTTGATTGACCATGGTAGTTCATGTGAAATAATATACTACGAAACATTTAAACAATTGAAGTTACAAGATAAAGACTTGGCACCTGCCGTATCTCCCCTGATTAGATTCAACTCAATGCCAGAGTGGCCAGTCGGCAAAATAATTCTTCCAGTTAGAGCAGGAAGCGTAACGAAACAAGTGGAGTTCGGGGTATTGAAAGTCCCTTCCACTTACAACATCATCTTGGGCAGAACATGGCTGCATGCCATGCGATCGGTGGCGTCATCCTACCATTAAGTAATGCGATTCCCCAACGATACCGGAGTAATTGAAGAAGTCTTTGGAGACCAAATCATGTCCAAGCAATGCTTTGTTACGGTTAATGGCAGCCGCGCTACCAAGGGATATGTTCATTCGGTGGAAGAACCTGAGAGCAATGAACTGTTCGCAGACGTCGGCAAAGCAGCTACTCAAAAAGCGGTGGAAGACTTAATAGAAGTAAGAATAGATGAAAAGAACCCGGATAAGTTCTTTTTGCTCGGTTCGTCGTTGTCCAGCACTGAGAGATTAGAGGTCTTGGAATTTTTGACCTCTAACATCGAAGTGTTCGCCTGGACACCATACGACATGCCAGGCATTGACCCCAACTTCATCTGTCACCAACTCAATGTCCACCCATCCGCCAGACCAATCATTCAGCGCACACGCAGATCGGCACTCCACCATGCCGAGATAGTAGCGGAAGAAATGGAAAATCTGCTAGAAGCAGGAGCTATCAGAGAAGTGCACTACTCAAGATGGATCTCCAACACAGTCGTAGTGCCAAAAAAGAATGGCAAGTGGCGTGTCTGCGTCGACTACAAAACAGTCAACAAGGCATGCCCAAAAGACAGCTTTCCTCTACCACGGATAGATCAACTGGTAGACCTAACGGCGGCACACACCGACTTAGCTTTCTGGATGCATACAGAGGCTACCATCAAATCGCCATGCATGGACCAAACCAGGAGGAAGTCACGTCCTTTACAACTCCAAGAGGACTGTATTGCTACAAGGTCATGCCCTTTGGCCTAAAGAACGCAGGGGCGACATTCCAACGGATGGTCACCAAGATGTTTGAACCATTGTTAGGCAGAACAATGGAGGCTTACATCGACGACATGGTGGTCAAGAGCAAGGATGAGAACGACCATCTCAAGGACCTAAGTGAAATGTTTGAGATCCTGAAGAAGCACAAGTTGTATCTCAATGCATCCAAGTGTGCATTCGGAGTAGGATTTGGCAAATTCCTGGGCTTCCTGGTAACCAACCGGGGTATAGAGGCAGACCCCTCTCAGATCAAGGCAATTCAGGATCTGGAGAGGCCAAACTCAGTAAAGGAAGTACAGCATCTCACAGGCATGGCAGCTGCGCTCAATCGGTTCATAAGTCGGTCGTCAGACAGACTACGACCATTCTTCCATGCTCTAAAAGCCAAGTTTGAGTGGGATGAAGAATGCGACCGTGCTCTGGAAAACTTGAAAGAATACATGTCTTCTCCACCACTGCTTGTCACCCTAATACCTGGAGAAGAACTCTTCCTGTACCTAGCAGTCTCTCAGCACACAATTAGCGCAGTGTTGGTCCGTGCAGAAGGAATCCAACATCTGCCCATCTTTTATGTCAGCAAGACACTACTGGGCGCCGAAACAAGGTACTTGCCACTAGAAAAACTGGCCTTGGCCTTGATGATGGCCTCAAGAAAGTTGACGTACTACTTTCACGCCCACACCATAGTCGTCCTCACAGCTTTCCCATTAAAAGCTTTGTTTGAAAGGGCGAACTTCTCTGGGCGAATTTTGAAATGGGCAGTAGAGTTGGGACAATATGACATCAAGTTCCAATTCAGAACCGCGATAAAGGCTCAAGCTTTGGCAGACTTTGTCGCAGAATTCACCCCAGGAAGTCATCATATCTGCCCAATCGACCTGACTAAAACAACCGAACTAGGGATGGAAGTTGACGTCGGAATAACGCAACCCCTGGTGCAAGTTACCCAGTCAGGACCCAAGGCAGACCAGAGCAAAGTAAGAGAGGAAGACGTAAACCATACTACACCAAGTCAAGACTCATCAACAAATAAAGACTTGGTACAATCAGATTGCGGGGGGCATACAGCAGGCATGGATCATGAAGAAGACACCAGCAACACGGAAGACCCCAAGGCATCATCTGATCCCTCCACTTGCTGGAAGTTGTTCGTCGGAGAGATGTGGAAGCTCTTCGTGGATGGAGCATCCAACCGGCATGGAGCAGGACTTGGCATAGTCCTCATCTCTCCAGACGGTCTAGTAGTGGAACAAGCAGTCAATCTAGGCTTCCCAGCATCAAACAACGAAGCGGAGTATGAAGCGCTTCTTGCAGGCCTCAAAACAGCATTCTACATGAAGGCCACCGAACTAATGGTTTACAGCGACTCACAGCTGGTGGTAAACCAAATATCTGGCGACTATAAAGCAAAAGATGACAGGATGGCCAAATACCAAGAGTTAGTCAGAATAGAGATCAAGAAATTTGAAGTGGTGAGGATAGAGCAGATCGGCAGGGAGGAAAACAGCAGAGCAGATGAATTAGCAGGCTTTGCTTCAATGGCAGACACTTCCATCCCCCATCCATTGCTGATCGACTACCTACCTAGACCAAGCATTGAAGATCCGAAGCCGAAAGTAGAGAAGGTATGTTGCGCCGAGCTAGGCCCTTCTTGGATGGATCCATCATACTGTTCCTGAAAGATGGCACCTTACCGGAAGAAAAGAAAGAGGCCAACAGAATAAGAGCGAAGTCGCAGTGATTTTGGCTCTCCCCATCACTGGCATTATACAAAAAATCATTCTCAGGACCTTATCTAAAGTGTGTTCACCCTAGCAAAGTAGAAGCATTCTTATTCGAGATACACGAGGGTGTATGCAGAAGCCATCAAGGAGGAAGATCATTAGCATACAGAGCAATCTCGCAAGGATATTGGTGGCCATACATGCAAGCAGATTTAGAAAAGTATGTCAAAAGGTGCGAAAAGTGTCAGAAATTCGCACACCAAATACACCAACCTGCCAGAGAACTTCTACCTCCAACTAGCCAATGGCCCTTCACAATGTGGGGGTTGGATATAGTAGAACCACTTCCAATAGCACCAGGCAACAGGAAGTTCTTTCTTGCAGCAACCGACTATTTCACAAAGTGGGTGGAGGTAGAAGAGCATTGGCATCAATCAAGGAAAAAGATGTAAAGAAATTCGTCTGGCAAAATATCATCACTCGGTTTGGCATACCAAAAGGCCTAAATCAGACAACGGCACGCAGTTCAATGGCAGAATCTTTAGAGGCTTTTGTGAAGAGTACAAGATAGAGTTCTACAATTCTACACCGGCATATCCCCGAGCAAATGGTCAGGCAGAAGCATCAAACAAGGTAGTCTTGAATGGATTGAAGAAAAGATTAGAGAAAGCCAAAGGCAAGTGGGCAGAAGAGCTCCCTCATGTTTTATGGGCTTACCGCACCACACCTCGGCGGTCAACAGGAGAAACTCCATTTTCCTTAGCCTATGGTATGGAAGCAGTAATCCCACTAGAAGTTGGCCTCCCCACAATTCGAAGCGAAAATTTTGATCCAGACTTGAATGGCGAAGCCATAACATTGGAGCTCGACCTTGCAGAGGAAAGAAGAGACAGAGCACTGGTTCACATTGCCTCATAACAAAAGAATTGTCCAGAAAGTATAACAAGACAGTACATCCAAGGCAATTCAAAATCGGAGATTGGGTACTGCGCAAAGTGATGGGAAACACCTTGACCGGAGAGATGGCAAGTTAGGGCCTAACTGGGAAGGACCTTACAAAGTGGTTGGATTAGCGGGCAAAAGGGCATACCAACTAGAAGATGAGGCGGCAAGGCAATTCCCAGGCCATGGAATACTGCCAATCTCAAGTTATTTTATTTTTAGGCTTTTTTTCTTTTTAAAGTATGTGTAATTTTTTCCTTTTTCAATAAAATAAGTAGTTTCTTTTCAGTATAGACGTTTTCTTCTATAAAAGTTTGTTTTAGTGAGTTAAGTGGGTCAGGGGCATTAAAAACACAGTTGGCCGGACTAACCAACTGCGACCCTACCTAAGCCTAGGATAAGGATCTAGGCTGCAGGACGTTTGGTCGAAATAACCAAACACTTTATTCTAAGCTGGCTGGAAAAAACCAACTTAGAGGTTGACTGGATTAAACCAACACCACCTAGCCCAGGATAAGGATCCAGGCTGCAGGACGTTTGGTCGAAATAACCAAACACTTTATTCTAAGCTGGCTGGAAAAAACCAACTTAGAGGTTGGCTGGATTAAACCAACACCATACCTCAGCCCAGGATAAGGATCTAGGCTGCAGGACGTTTGGTCGAAATAACCAAACACTTTATTCTAAGCTGGTTGGAAAAACCAACTTAGAGGTTGGCTGGATTAAACCAACACCCTTCCTAAGCCCAGGATAAGAATCCAGGCTGCAAGACGTTTGGTCGGAATAACCAAACACTTTATTCTAGGTTGTCTGGAAAAAACCAACTTAGAGGTTGGCTGGATTAAACCAACTCTTATTACTCTTCAGCCAGAGTAAGGGTATAGGCTGAAGAGTGGTTGGCTGGATTAAACCAACTCTTATTACTCTTCAGCCGGAGTAAGGGTATAGGCTGAAGAGTGGTTGGCTGGATTAAACCAACTCTTATTACTCTTCAGCCGAAGCAAGGGTATAGGCTGAAGTATGGTTGGCTGGATTAAACAACTCTTATTACTCTTCAGCCGAAGTAAAAGGGTATAGGCTAAAGAGTGGTTGGCTGGATTAAACCAACTCTTGGTACTTTTCAGCCGAAGTAAGCATATCGGCTAAAGAGTGGTTGGCTAGTAAGCTCAGTCAGATTGCTCAGCTAAGACCGGAATAAAGTATCTCGGCCGAAAAATATTGTGTTTCGTTCAAATTGCAGTTAGAAAGCAAGCACAAACAGAAAAGTAAACCGAGATAACAGTTGGAGCAAAAGAATTCATTGAAAACTCATTACAAGTGCAAGCATACAGATCAGACCGGAGTAAGTGTTGAATACAAAAGAAGATTTTCATTGATCAAATTTAAGGTAAATACAAAGGAGGGGCCTCAGCCCGGTTACAAGACCAAAAAAGAAAAAGAAAAGTACTGAAAACAAGCAACAACAAAAAGAAAGTACAGAATCAGTTGAACAGATCATCAAGATCAACATCAATGTCAACACGAAGATCGGCTTTAGACGGTAGAGCGGTCTCGGTTGGGAGCTCGGTGTCTGTAGGAAGCACGGTTTCAGTCGTCAGGTCTTCAACCGTTGGCTCCAACCGAGCTGACTGATCATTGGCTTGTTCATTGACGATCGGGGTATTGTTGGGCTCGGTGTTCTCATCATCATCTGAACCTTGAAGAAACTGTTGTTGAACGGATGCAGCGTACTCCGCCAGTGAGCTTGGTATGAAGTACTGAGGAGGATTGTATACCTCGGTCTCAGGCTCACAACCGAGCTGCACCACGGCTGCCCTCCAACCGCATTTAAAGAATAGATCTTTGGCGGCCTCACATTGTGGAATATAGAGGGCCTCCCCCTCCTTGAAACCTTCAGCATTCGCATCGTCCGCCTTTTTCTTTAGCTCGGCGATCTCTGCGTTTTTCTTGCCTTCGAGCTTGGCTAGCTCGCGCAAGTATTTTTCTTTGATCACAGCTGTAGCCTTTTGTTTCTCCGCTTCTGCCGAGCTAACAAGTCCGGTCAAACGACCGTTCTCAGATTTTAGCTCGGCTAGCTGCTTCCTAGCTTCTTCCAGCTCGGCAGTTTTCTCTGCTACTTTGGCTAGCGCCTGCCTTGTAGTCTTACGGAGTTCGAGCACTCGCTTGTGAGCGATGTGGCTCTTCTGCATGGCCTGCAAAAGAATGGAAAGACTTATTAACAAACCGAGATAAAAGTTGTGCAAATTAGAAAGGTTAAACAGAAGGAGCTACTTACAAGAAATGGATTTGGTGGCCGAACGGATGGCCCTTAGTTCGGTCAGATGCTGGTGGTGCTCCATGTCTGCTGGAAGGCAGACACTCTTGGCAAGGTTGAATGCCATCATGTGATCCTTCTCAGCAACCACCGAGTCAGTATCCTGGATATCTCGGTTCTGGAAAGTCATTTTCAGAGCCCACTTGGAGGAGCTAGGCCGGTCAGAACGCTCCGGCTGAGGGCTTGGTGGAGGACTTGGTGGAAGAATTGATTCATCTTCATCGACAAGGCGCTGCTCGGTTGGGGTAGTCCGGGCGCGCTTGCTCGGGCGTGATGAATAGGGTTGTTGAGTTGGAAGGGCCACCAATTTCTTGGGTTTGGTTTGGTGGTGGTACGTCGGCTCGGTTTGTTTCGGTTAAGAGGGCCCTTACTCTATTCCTTTTCGCCATTTCTTCTTCTTCAGTAGTACGGACGAGGTTAATTTGTGGCAAGGTTGGATCCAGTTCAGGGGCGTCCTCTAGCAAAAAATATGTTACTCTGGCTTTTCGTCAGCTACTGTATCTGTACGTCGGTTCGAAGTTTAGTAGTTTAGCCCAACTTCTCTCGGGGTATCGTAGTGCGGCACGAAGTACGCCTAAGTTGGGGTAACTGTATAGTGATTGAAGATGGGCTGAATCTGCAAAGAGAAGACTACTGTTAGTCCGGTTCAAAAATTGGAAATCGAAATAAAATAGGAGCAGACAGTAAAGCCGAAGTAATTATACCGGGTGTTCCTTTATTCCCGTTTATACTGCGGCCTGAGATTTGGGCTTGGTGGTCTTCAAAATTCCCAGATACCCAGAAAAAATCGTCATCATTCAAGTCTTTGTCTGGTGTGTCTTTTATTATTTTTTCTCGGCGGTGTCGTATTCTTAAATAATAAACCCACCCATCTTCTTTTGACCCTATAGAATACTGGTGGAATAGTTCGGCTAAGCCAAGGTTAATGCCGGCACGGCGGTTTAGCTCGGCTATACCGTTGATTATGCGGTATGAGTTTGTGGAAAGTTGGGTTGGGCATATCCTAGTTTGCCTGAGGAATTCACATAGTAAGGGCTGTACAGGGAATCTTAGGCCAGTTTCTATTATGGACAGAAGTGTGAAGGGTACAAAACCAGGGTTTCCCCAAGGCACGATATCTTGTTCGGCTAAGGTGAGATGGATGTCATCAGGAATGTTATATTCTCTTCGAAATTCGGCCAGGCCACGAGGTGTTTCTACTAAAAACCTATATTTACCCATTTTATCTTAAGTTATGAATAAATTATAGTTGTGATTAGCTCGATCGCAGAAGAGGGTTGAGTAGCTCGGTTGAGCGCTCAAAGGAGTGCCTGGGCAACCTAAGTCTGCAAAGTGAAAAACAGAAGTGTTAAGCACAGATCTTTCGACCGTGATAAAGAGAAATAAAGGCAAGATATATCAAAAACTTAGCTCGGCTATGTGAAATGCTACGTGTCTTAGCCCAGTTTGAGCAAGGGTTTGGGTATCTCGGTTTCTACAAGAGGTTCGTTATCTCGGTGCATACAAGAGTTTTGTTAGACCGATTGAGCTTCTAGGGGCAGCTTGCTTAGTTCGGTCTAAAACTAAGAATGCTGGTTTAGCCCCGAGACATAGCTCGGTCGGAGTTGAGGTTTCTCTGTACACTATTTTACGGCCCTAGTCTGGTTCATTAGCTCGGTTAAGGAGAGTATTGTACTTTGGCTTATTGAGACTAATGGGGTAGCATGAAGTTCTAGTTCGGTTGGACAGTCTGGCTGCAGTGACATTAACTGCAAACAACTTTGTAGTTCGGTTGCATCATGATTTTGGATCAAATACAGCGTTCTACAGGATATTATATGTATTCAAGTGTTCTATTACTAAGTTTTTCTAGAAATATACAAGGCAAAGCAAATGGAAAGAAAGTGGTTCACGAAAACACATACCTAAAGCTATGGATTAAACAAATGCGAAAACAAGGAAAGCAAGACAGATTTGAATAAGCTTACCAGGTAAAGAGGAAGAACTTGAAAATGGAAGCAACGGCAGCAGCAAAACGTGAGCTTCAAGAAATTACAAGGTTGAAGAGCAATGGAGATTCAGAGAGAGAGTGAAGGCAGTGAATAGTATGGTGAATGATTCGAATACAAAGGGTTTAGTTTTGTTGAAGAGCCCAAAATTTGGGCGGGACTGTTCAAAAAGCTCGAGGTACGAAGACGGCGTAACAGCTGCCTTCAACCAATGAGAACGTGCCACGTGTCAGGGGAAAGAGAAGCGATTCAGTTGCTGTGATTGAAAAGACGTTTTGACCGGACGGGTACAGCTCGGCTTAAGTTTAGCTTGGCTGGAAAGGCTAAAAGGGAATTTAGCTCGGCTGGAAAGGCTAAAAGGTTTTTTAAAGCTCGGCTGGAAGGGCTTGAAAGTTTAGCTCGGCTGGTAGACAGGTAATCCCTATCATGCTGCGCAGATGGAATTAGAGGGCAATTGAGAGGGTAATTTATATATGAATTGGGCCGAGCTAGGATAGTGGGCCGTTCTATGGGCCGTGATAAAGAGGCTTAGAAGATGGGCCGCGGACAAGTGGTAGTCCGGTCCAAAATGAGAAGCTTGCCGCCAGATTGAGTAAAAGGGCTTAGTTCGGTTACCGCTATTGGGTTAGCTCGGTCCAGAGTATGATAAGGTCATCAGACGGGATAGAAGAAGTTAGCTCGGTCACACTGTTCGGAGCCGAGATATGGCGCCCTTGCACGGTAAAGTTAGCTCCGGTTAGCCTGGTCCAAGCTTGTTACGGTTAGCTTGGTCCCATCTGATGAAGCCGGGGTACAAGTTTTGAAGAAAGAACCGAACTAAATGAAGTTCGGTCTTTTCTGCCTGGCTAGTATGGCAATGTTATCTCGGTTGTATGGTTATCCTGCCGAGGTAAAACCATCTCACTTGGTTTAAGCAGTGAGGGGGGTGTTGAGGGATAGGCATTATCTTTCAGGAGTGTGAATCCTAGGAGGACTCTGCATGGAGGAGCAAGAGTCCTACTTGGATTATGCCACACGGAACCTATAAAAGCTCACAAACATCACCTATGGAGAGGTAACGCAACTTTGATTCCCGAATACACAGAGCTTTTGTCTATTTGTCTAGTTGGCTGACTTAGGCATCGGAGAGGTTTTCGGCACACACCCGCTGGCTAGCTCACATTTGTATTTTTAGGTAGCAGAGCGACGTCGTACGGAGGAGCGCAGACTTGATCAACAGGATTATACGAGAAGGTTTATTTCTTTCCCGTACACTTGTAATTGGTTTATTTATTTAAATATAATTATTACATAATTAATGTCACGACCCAAATCCGCCCCCTATGGGTTTAGCACCGTAACCGGCTAGTAATCCGAGATTACCGAAGGCCTGCTTAACAGTAGAACAGTAGAACAGAGTACAGGGGCATGGCGGAAGCCAATACAGTAATAAAACAATGTCCAATGAGCTGTGTCAGTCTGTATGCAAAAAGACTTTTCATACATTTGTACAGGCAGTGACAAAACAGTATGTACATTATATACAGCCATTCAGAGCAGGGACTAAAACCCTATTAACACAGTATAGTACAGTCTAAACAGTATTACAAAATGGTACAGAGACAGACGGGAAATAAAAACACCCCTAAGCCATAGCTTGGCAGGCTCAGAACCTCGCAGTGAGGCACAGTGGTTGGCTTGACAAAACTGGAGTTTACCCCGACGCTTCTAGCATTGGTCCGGTGCCTGTACACCTACATATATATATGAGCAGTGAGCTAAAGCCCAGTGAATAACATAGTGCGTAAAGAGGTTTAGATTGAATGTCCTTACAGTAATGAAAACAGTTCATTAAATCAGTATATCAGTTGTACAGTACAGTAAACAGTCATATGTGGTACATCCATTAGCATAACAGTAAACAGGAGGTCTTAAAAGACCGAACAGTAAGTGATGGCCATCAATCAGTATACAGTAGTGGTTCCAACAAGGGAACCGACAGAGATCTCTGTAACAGTAACAGTCAGTAACAGTAGTTGCTAAGGATGCCACAATACAGTTCAGAATATAGGACATATATTCATTCAGTTAACAATATCAGTTCAGAAAGTAGTACAGTTCAATTGTTCAGAAGATAATCATTTTGAACATATCTTTACACAGTTGTTACTCACAGAGTTCTGGGCTACAGTAGGCTAGAGCGTCTCTTCGAAATGCCAACCCTAAACAGTACAGAACGAATACACACTAAGCTACACAGTTGGAAATGATAATAATAATTTAATCCCTAATTTGCCTCGGTGTGTTCTACATCTATATCCTCATTAAGATGTCTTAAACTAGGCCTAAGAATTCCTAGGATGGGATGAGGATGCAAAGATGTATTCAGAAAACATTTTCAGAATTTTCAGAAAAACAGAGTCCCGCTCAAGCGCAGATTTCCCCGCTCGAGCGGACATGCAAACAACAGTTCCCGCTCGAGCGCCACTT
This sequence comes from Camellia japonica, assembly GCA_030407325.1. NCBI lineage: Eukaryota > Viridiplantae > Streptophyta > Magnoliopsida > Ericales > Theaceae > Camellia > Camellia japonica. The sequence continues at coordinate 21,609 of JAPPVO010005125.1, read as the reverse complement.
CTCACACTCGAGCGGACATGTAAAACAGTTAAAAGTGCTGAATGCTCAAAAATCACGCTCGATTGGGCGTTCGATAGCCGCTCGATCGCAAGACACAAGGTCCCGCTCGAGCGCCAATTACCCGCTCGAGCGGACTGTAAAACAGTACAAAGTATTGGATGCTCGAATTCCCGCTCGAGCGCTACTTTCCCCGCTCGAGCGGAAGTGCAAAATCTGGAAAACCCAGATTGCACCTTCAAGCCAAAAACCAAGTCCAAATACACTAAATTCGATCCTCTTGGGCTAATTTTCTGGAAAACATTTGCAAACACATAGAATAACATGATTCAAAACTCAATTTGAGAAATCAAAGCCCAAGGGTGTTTAATTAAACTCATTTTCATGAACAATGTTCAAACATGACATGCATGCATTCAAACCAATTTAAAGCTTTAATGCTTGCTCAATTGAGCTCATTTCTTCAAGAACTTGGTGTAATCATGGATTATGATCAAAAGATAGACATGCATGCAAGGTTTCCATGAATTCAAGCTCAAAACTCTTCAATATGCACATGCATGCAACAATTAAGCTTTATATCGACACTATTGAACCAATTCATGCTTTAACTCTACAATTTGACATGAGTCATGCAAGAACAATCTTAAATACAACAATGAGAGGTTCAATGATCTACCTTAGGTCTTCAAATGCAAGTCTAGAGGCTCAATTTGCCAATTTACACTCCAATTCTTCAAGGTTTCAACCAAAAAGACAAGATGAACTCAAGTTCTCCTCTCTCTCTCTCTCCAACGGTTATAACAAGAAGAATGGCTGCACAAGAGATGCATCTAAGTGTAATAAGGCTCAATATTATAATAAACAAAGGCCCACTCACAATGGCAATTTGGTAGATAAGACAACAATGCAATTTGACCCATTTTAATCTAATTAAAACATACCAAATCAATTTTCAATTAATTACACCATAAAATCACATAAATTCTCATGATCCTAAATCATCAATCAATTTCAGATTCGGTCGCCGAGAAGGCTTTCAATTTGCAATTTAAACATATAAACATGAACAGATAATCACACAGTCAAACAGATAGAAATGCACTTAAACAATTACAGTCAATCATTCAGTTTCAGATTTCAGTCAATCAGTTCAGTATTTCGTTTACTTCAGTCATCAATCATAATCAGTCTCGGTTTAACAGTAATCAGTGATCATTCGGTAAACAGTGAGGAGGGTTATTACAATTAATAACAATTAATAATATATTGCCATTTAATTCAATGATTCAAAATGGAGAAAAAAGAAGAAGAAGTGATATATAACAGGCCAGTGTATTATTTATTTACCTTTCTTTATTTTCTTTCTCTATCCCTCTTTATATTTCTTTTTGTGTGTATCTTAATATAATTTTGCTCTTATATTTTGTGAAGGCATACGATTTTTTTTTAAACCATGATAATCACCATACATAAAATCAAATTAATAATAATACAAATAATGATCAATTAACTTTAACTTATATTTAAATATACCTTTGCAATCGTACTAATTTTTAATCTTACAATCAAATAAAAATTAAGTTAGATTATAATTTTCGTTAAGATTTTAATTTAATGGTGTTTCTTTTAAATCAAAATCCTCACTTCGTCGCTAATATATGTTCTATTTTGCAGGTCGTTAGGGACAAGGCTCATCTCTTTGTTGAACCTTTCAAGCAAGACAGCCCCCACTTCTTTGAACCCTTACCCCATTGAGTCCCATCCATTTTCTCTTTAAACCGCCGCCTTAATCCCAACTATACCTCTCTTCTTTGAACTCCCAATTTATCTTCTGATAACCCTTTTCCCACCGCCGATAGCCTTTCAAAGTCGATCGGTGACCTCCTGTCATGACCCAAACCCGCCCCTAAGGGTTTAGCATCGTAACCGGCCAGTAATACGTGATTACCAAAGGCCTGCTTAACAGTAATAACAACAGTACAGAGTAAGGGGCTGGTGGAAGCCAACAGTAATGAAAAGATGTCCAATGAGTTGTGAAAATCTAAATGGCAAAAAGGCTTTTCTGAGCATATTCACATTCATAACCATAAACATATATACACATGTCGATACACATAACATACAGGTTAGGGGTCCGAACCCTGCACCATGACTGTACAGTCAAAAGTCTTAAACATTTATTACATTAACAAAGACCAAAAATGGTGAGTCCGAGACACCCCAAAGCAGCCTTGGGTTGAACAGACTTGGAACCTCGAAGTGAAGCATAATGGTTGGCTTGACAAAACAAGAGCTTAACTTGACGCTCCTAGCTTCAGTCCGGTGCCTGGCTACTTACATACATATATAAACAGTGAGCTAAAACCCAGTGAATAACAAATGCGTAAAGGGGTTGAGAATGAATGTCCTTTCATTAATTAAAATAGTCATTTGCATCAGTAAATCAGTTACTCAATCAGTGGCTCATATTTCATGCCATATCAGTCATTTAGAAATCATAACAATCATACGTGGTACGTCCAATAGCAAAACAGTGCAGTAAGTCTTGATAGACCGAACAGTCAGTTGATGGCCATCAAACAGTAAACAGTAGTAGTTCCAAACATTGGAACTGACAGAGATCTCTGTAACAGTAGCAGTAACAGTACAGTAACAGTAAGTTGCTATGGATGCCACGAGTACAGTTTACAAATAGGACAAACATTTATTCAGTAAACAATATTATTTCAGAAAGCAGTACAATCAATTGTTTAGAAATAATTATAATTGAACGTATCTTTACAACATTGTTACTCACAGATTACTGGGCTATAGACAGGCTAGTCAGCGTCCTCGGGTGCCAACCCTACACAGTTACAGACAGTGGCGACTCTAGGAATTTTTGTCAGTGGTGTCAATCAAAAACTTAAATACCATATATCTTACAGAAAATTCACATTAATCATTATATCACCTATGGAGAAAAAAAATCAACAAATTAATTTAAATTCTAAAATTAAACAAAAATATTTCAATATATTGATACTATTGTTTAAGCAAAAAGACATGCTAATACACGAGCTTCTACAAAAAATAGGTAAAAGTTAAAAAGTAAACTTTTTTCATTGGTGGGTTCAAAAGAGTAGGACTTAAAACTATGGGTTCAAAATTGTATTTTAGTGGTTCAATTACTAATTTTTTTCCTAAAATCTAATATTTATATAATAAATAAATAAAAAAATTCAGCTAGGGGGTTCGGGTGACACTCCTGACCAAGCTTTGGAGCCGCCCCTGGTTGCAGAACGAACACACACTAAGTTACATACTTGGGATTAATAACTTAGCCCCTTAACTTGACTTGGTGTGGTTTTATAACATTATCCTCATTAAGATGCCTTAAACATGGCGTAGGAATGCCTAGGATGGAATGAGGATGCAAAAATTGCACTTTAAAACACTTTTCGAAATTTGCTGAAAACAGGGGTCTTGCTCGAGCGTGGCTTTCCCCGCTCGAGCGGACATGTAGACAAAGAGGCTCCGCTCGAGCGTGACTTCCTTCGCTCGAGCGGACTGCAAACTCATGAAAAAGTACTGGTTGCACGTTTTTCACGCTCGATGGACGCTCGACCCACGATCGAGCGTGAGACTCAGACCTTTGCTCGAGCGCGGATCACCTCGCTCGAGCGGACCTGCAAAACACATGAACTTCTGGGCATATGCATTTCACGCTCGAGCGTGAAGTCCTCCGCTCGAGCATGGATAAAAAATCTGGAATTTCCAGATTGATTGTCAAGCACAAAACTCAACCTCTAAAGCTTTAAATTCGATTTTTCTGGGCTAGTTTTCTGGAAAATACTTAGAAACCCATAATACAAGATGTTTTGAAGATCATTTTATAAAATCAAGCCCAAAAGTGTGACAAGTGAACACAATTTGTAATGTAAACTTAAAGAGCAATGCAAGAACATAACATGCATGAGTTCTTATGAACTTTAATGCTCCAAAACATGATCAAATGCAAGATTAAACTCTAAAACATGGTGAATTCTTGGACCACAACTAAGATATGAATATGCATGTAAGAATTTCATGAAAAATAACTTCAAACTCTATGATATGGACATGCATGCATGAATTCACTCTCAAATCAACACTTTAAGCTAATTTCTTGACTCTAATCACCAATTTTCTATGAACTATGCATGTAACAACTTAAATTCATAATTAAAAGAATGAATTTCCTACCTTAAGTCTTGAACTCCAATTGTGTTAGCTCAAAAATGCAATCCTCCGTTAATTCCTCTAAATTCAAGCAAAATTTCTAGATGAATTCAATTTTTTTCCAACTCTCTATCTCTCTCACATATTTGGTCAAGAAGATGAAATGAAGAATGATGCCAAACAAATGTAAAGTGTGAGAAGAAATGGCCTTGAATTAATCCACTTAGTAGCAAAAGCGTAAATACCCTATATTCAATTAATCTAGCATTATTTAATCTAATTTAATCATCCCAAATTGAATTTTAATTAAACCTACCATAAAATCACATAAATCCTAATTAGCACATAACACTAACCAATTTCTGAATCGGTCGCCGATAAGGCTTTCAATTCGCAATTTGAAATCAAAACATGAACAGATCATTCAATGACAAACAGATAGAAGTGCATTCTAAGCACACACTCACACAAACAATTTAGGATTTCATCCTAATCAATTACTTATCATGCTCAAACACAATTTAACGCTAATCAGAGTTGAAGGTTGTTGCACCTCCTTTCCGACAACCTCCCCATTACAAACCCCAAAACCCATCATCATCATCTCTTTCTCTCTCTCTCTCTCTCTCTCTCTTCTCTCTCTCTCTCTCTATATATATATATATATATATATATCAATTACAATAGAGAAGAGGATAAGAAAAATCTCTCCTTCGACATCATCTTCGTCGCCACCCTTCCTGAAACTTCTTCTCCATCACCGCCTCTTCTTCTTTACCCTGTCGTGAACCCTAACCCTAACCCAGTTCATCCCTGGCGGCGGTGGGTCTCCTGACCCCTTCACTTCTCCTCTATAGTTCACTAACTACAAAAGCAAAATATCAGTTGAGCATCGTTTATTCAACAAAAAACCACATTTCGCTAAGCAATCATTTTCAATTTCTAGCCTCGGTACTTATCGATCCAAAAAATAAAAAGCTCCGAAAGAAAAATAAATAAATTCAACAACACTGTGTAGATCCGAAAGATGATATAAGCATATATATATATATATATATATAGAGAGAGAGAGAGAGAGAGAGAGAGAGAGAGTTGATATAAACAAATACTCACTTGGGGTTTCAATTGGTTGCAAATTTGTATGAATGCTTTGATTTTGAGCTATTGCTTTTTGTGGTTTTCTTTAGGGGTTGTTTGGAGTGTCCTAAATAAGTGCACTTTTTGAATTTTTAGACTAAAAAGTTGAAGAAAAAAGATGGTTGTTTTGGATAATTTTTTTATCTTTTTTACGAAAAAATATATATTAAAATATTGTATAAAATGGCAAAATTACATTTTTACCCATACATTGTAGACTCATCAGTGACAAGCGGCAGGATGATAGTATGGCTTGGTTGAAATGGTGTATGAGGCTTCGTGGGTACTATTAGGCCGTGGGGCCCCACCACGGGTCCCGTTTCGATAATCTGAACCGTTTAATGTGTAGAACTCGTTGAGTACTATATGCCTACGAAAAAATCACTTTAATCGGATATCGATAGCTATATGATCAAAATAGTTTTGTATAAAATTAATGGACGGTGAAAAATAAACGGCTGAAAAAAAAATTTGATTTGATCACATAGCTATCCATATCCGATCAATGTGATTTTTTACAATTATATAGTACTCGACGAGTTCTACACATTCACGGTTCGGATTATCAAAACGGGACTCGTGGTGGGCCCTTACGGGCCCAACGTTACCCTCCAACTTAATGAATATATATATATCTAATTTTCTTTTTTGTTCCTTTGACAGATCAATACGTACTTTTTGACATCAATTCAGTACCAGCACTGTCAACTCGTTGGTTTGTATTAAAATACAACAATGATTCATCCCCCCTTTTCCCCCCACCCTCTTTGACCCCCTCTCTCTCTCATTGGTTACATTTTCTTTTTCTTTTTCTTTTTTTTCCTGCTCCTCCAATCACCACCCGCCATGTGGCAAATGGGGGTGAGGAGGTGACCCCCAAAAGGGGGTCCCAAGCATTATTCATTAAAATATTGTGTAAATTAATTTTTTTATATTTTTAATTTATGAATAATGATAACTTTTTAATTTTTTTAGTAACTTTTTGACTTTTTGGATTTTTTTTGATATGTCAAATCAGGCCTTAGTTTCCGCACATGAACGAGGGAGGACTGCAAATTTTTGGTGAAATGAAACCCTTACAGTGGTAGCCGGAGGTGATGGAGGATTATGGTTAGGGTTTGAGAAATTAGGGTTAGAAGTTAGGAATGAGGGTAAAAATAAAATTTTATTTTGGGACAAAAATAGGAAAAAAAATAGAATAAAAGAATGAGGGTCCAAAATAAAGAGACAGGTTCAAACAATCATGTGAGAAGATATGCTCTTACAATTTTCCATTTTTCGTTTATATATATCCTGAATCGGGTCGAATATTGTGACTTGGTGCGGGTTGTACCTAGGCTCGCCCAGCTAGCTTTCTCAGGTTCGTTGCCCTCATGAATCATCTTCCTCTCACAACAACACAAACAAACATAACCTTCTCTTTTCTTCTCTTCTCTTCTTCAGTCAGTCAGTCAGTCAGTGTCATCCATGGCGTCTTCTCTGTCTTCTATATTCTCCTCCTCCATACTCAGCAGCACCAGCCAACCTCACAGAGCGCTTTTCATCAAATTCCCGAGACTTGTCTCCCTTGAAAAAGCCCAGCACCAATCAAGGTCGTCCTTTCGCTACCACCTCACATCACGACCCAACCTCAACACCACCTTCTCTCTCAATTTCTCCAGAAGAAGCTTCTCTCAATCCAACCTCTCTCCCTCCAATTCCAACAAGACTCAAATTCCTACCCTCCACCACTTCATTCCCCAAGCCCAAACCCTCTCCGACTAGTAAGTTCTCAATCTCACTCTCTCTCTCTCTCTCTGCCTAATTAAAATTCTCTTCCTATGCTACTATTAATTAATCTTCATTCTGCATTTTTTTTTTTTGTAATGCTTTTGTTACTCTAATTTGGCTAAAAATAACTTCATTTGATATATATATAGAGTAATAATCCAGTGGCCAAGCTTTTGAATTTGAGTAAAAGTTTGCTAAGTGGCTCAATTGTAAATTTAGAAGCTATTGTGTCACCCAAATTGTCTTTACAAATTTGGGTAAAAATTGATTTGGGTCCAAAATTGAGTCAAACTCATTTTGGTATGAGTTAGTTTGGGTAAAGGAGTGGGGAGAGATTCTGAGCATTTTTACTCAAATTTAAATTTGATCTGAGTAAAGGGTAAGGATTTGAGTTAAAAAGTTTCATTTGACATAGAATAGAATACTCTAGTAATCAAACTCAGATTTGAGTATAAATTTGAGGAAATACTTGGTGAGGGACACAGTGATAAATTTGGAAGTTGACATGTCACCACGAAGTAAGCTTAATTTTTGAATCAAAAGGAAAAAAAATTCCCCCCTAATTTGAGTATAAAATTGAGTAAAACTCATTTTGGAATGAGTTTGAGTAAACGAGTAGGGAGAGAAAAAATGATTCTTACTTGAATTTAAATTTGATATGATAAAATGTAAGGACTGAAGATGCCACGATTGGCCACTCTTGTACACTCCTATTTGGAGGTAAGCCAGTCAATCCTTGTCAAATATTGATTGTTTCTCCCCCATTGGGTTTGTATTTAGTTGTTTATTTCTTTCTTTTATTGACAATTTATTGTGGTAATTATTGGGCTTGAGTTGTTTATTTCTTCTTATTATGAGTTATTTCTCGTAGTGGTTGTTGGACTATAATTGTCCAGATTGATGTATTTTTTTTTATCATATTTGTGATTTGTAATTATTCTTATACCGATTGGCAAAAAAAGAAAAAAAGAAAAAAAGAAAATCGTTTATACAATAAATTTGATACATACTTGTGTGTTGAAAATTTGGAGGTGAATTTATGTTTTTGGAATATCAAACAAAGATATGATTAATGATATCTGGTGCCTCATGGAGCTAGAGGCCTTAGCTTTCAAGCGGTTTGCTTGTAAGGGCTTGTATTGAGTTGCATTGTATATTCTTTATTTTTTTATAATGGAACGCTCACTTGAGGGGAAAAAAAATACACTACACATAATGGTTGTGGAAATGACTAGCACAGAAAGTGAGTGAAGAGCCATATATTTATGGAATTGTTAATGATTGCCTAATAGGTGATACTTAGCCTTGATGTACATGTAAAAAGTGTATAATTATGTGTGAAAAATGTATAGAAATATGTAAAATGATTTAGGAATATGTGAAAGGTGCATTAAAATTGTAACTTTTTTGACATTTTCCCCACCTTACTGGCAGCCTTTGGGACTATTGTTTGCAAGGTCCTATATTTTAGCTTTGCTCAAGGTGAAATTTAACAAACTATATATGTAACTATTCCTAACCTCTGCTATCTGTGGGGTTATTGGTTCTAAGGAAATGGGAGCCATAGAAACATGATGGAGGTAATGGTTTAGGTCATTGTTTAGCGGGGCATGGGTGGCTAGTGGTCTCATTGGCATGTTGGGGTTGTGGTACCATGGAAACTAGTTTTGGGAGTTTAATCTTATTTCATTCAATTGTGGACTCCTATATCCTTCTGATTTATGAATCTTTTACACTCCATTCAGTTCCTAATATATTTTTTTTGTTTGATAGATCATTCGGTTCCTGATATCTTAATTGTAGAATGGAATAAAAATTAAATTGAAGAGCAGAGAGCTGTAGAAAATTTCATGAGTTTGATTATAGAGAAGTGGTGGAGTTGAAGGGAGGAAAATGATGGGTCACCAAGGCCTTTTCCTTTCCCCTTTGCTCCCCCTGTGCGTTGGGATGAATGCTATCTCTCTCTCTCTCTCTCTCTGTCAATCAGTCAATCCAAAATTCC
>JAPPVO010005125.1:0-10000 GCA_030407325.1 Camellia japonica | reverse complement strand
TGGTATTGTTTTTGTTTTTGTTTTCTGTTTTCGTTTTTGGGCTTTCTGATAAGACTAACAAAAAGTTTGTTGAATCATTTTCATCATCTTATGAACCTGGATATTTGATAACTAAGAAACAATTGAGCATAGTTTTCTGAAAAATACTGTTTTACACAGTCCCCGCTCCCCCTACTTTTAAACATTTATTAAAAATAATTACACAAAATACATTTTTGTGTCATTTTCATTTCCCCCCCTGTTTTTCAAAGCTATTTATTATGAATAGATCCTTATTGTACATACATTCTTTTTGTATTCTCAATATATGTAGAACGGTTTAACAGATCATGTTGCCAATTGTTATTTCCTTTGTGGATAGCTTGCAGATACCATTTTTTATAATGTGTGTCAAATAGCCAATTATATAGAGTTGGGTGCTACTATAGTCTCTCTCTAATGAGGAGATGAAATTATTGTCTTTTAATTCATAAATCCACCATTTGCATATCAATTGGACTATTAAGATGTTGGACAATTCATAGGCATGAGTTGGTAGAAATTGACAAGTAGCAAGTCTTAAGTTCTTTTTTGGGAAGTACATCTTACCCTTTCTTTGGTGCATTAGAGGAAAGCTATTGTCATTGAACTTTGAAGAAGTTTAAATTGCAATTCCTGCATTGCCCCTAATACCTGTGATTTTCTTTCTCCAGGCTTCTGTGGTGAAACAGAGGAGGAACACCAAGACACACTAAGCCTTATAAAGACTGTTGGTTATGACATGGCATACATGTTTGCATATAGCATGAGGGAGAAAACCCATGCCCATAGGAATTATGTCGATGATGTTCCTGATGTTGTCAAGCAGAGGAGGCTGACAGAACTCATCGAGGCTTTCCGCGAGAGCACAGGTCAGTGCTATGACTCCCAAATTGGTACTGTCCAATTGGTGTTAGTTGAAGGACCCAATAAGAGAGCTCCTGAGATAGAGCTCATTGGCAAGAGCAACAGAGGCCATAGGGTGTATTTTACTAATCTGCCAGTCCCAGATCGGGAGGTTTATGATGGGAATCGGAATCCAAGGGTTGGAGACTATGTAGAAGTTCGGATATCAAAATCGACAAGAGCATCACTATTTGGAGAAGCTCTTGCTATAACAAAGTTAAGCTCATTTTACAGTAGTGTGCATGATGAAGCTGTTGTTGCCTGTGTAAACAGAAACTGAGTTGCTTATAAAGCTACTTATCTATGCTGATTGTTTTTAGTAGCCTATAATGGCTGCCCTACAATGGGCTCATGATCATAATTTTTACATGTTAATGTTCTCATCACCAAAATTCAAAATTCATTGTCATTGTTTGAGCAATTGAATGGCTCTAGAGATATTGCAATTAGCAGTGCACCTTGAATATTTGACATATTTTGAATATCTGTATCAGAGTGTTTGGTGCAGCTCCTGCTTACAACTTATGAAAGCTGAAAAAAGCTAATTATTGAGAAGCAGGGATATGATTTTTGCTTATGTTTTTTGATTATTAGCTTTCAACTTGTTAGAAGTTGCACCAAACGAACAGTAAATAAGGCATGTCAACATTCATGGACTACAGTGGTAAATGTTGGGTACCAAACAAAGGCACAGCTAAAGTTGATGCTGGAAGTTGGAATACTAGGATTTTAATTCTTTTGTTTGAGGCAACTTGGCTGCTTTACACTGGAGTTCAGGTCCTGTGGTGCAAAGGTTTGTAGTGCACTAAAATGACTCGTTTTTGGTGCCCAAAAAAAAAAAAAAAATAGAGAGGAGACAGAAGCACTGGCAGCCCCCCATTCCTCCTCTAGCAACCTCCATTTCCGGCAGCCCCCCACCTTTACTCATCCCCTTCTCCACCTCCTCTGCTTCTGCTGCCACCAACAACGCCTCCCCCGACCTCCCCAACAAAGGAAATTAAGAGAGAATATTTGAAATATGAGAAAACTCTGCTAACATTAAAGACTGATATATTAACCCAGCCCACTAACTTGAAGTGGACAAGAGTTCAATTATACAAGTCTATCAAGATTTTTTTTGTTTTGTTTGGTTTTTATTTTTTTATTTTTATGTATTCTCCAATCCAAAAAAAGGAAGAAAAAAAAATGAAACGCGATAAAATAAAAAATTATAATTATTAGATCGATTTTTTTTTCCCCATAGATGATACATATACAGGATTTTACAAAATGAATGGTTCAAATCATCGAAATGAAATCCGTGATAGGTTCCATGAGCCCGAACAAGTTCAAATTCAAACTTTACAGAAGTCCAATTCTTTCAAAAAACCGAATTTGGCTTCACAACATTTCTTGTTGACTACCTACCAAACGCCTACATGTTTGAGGGAAAAAAAATTATTACAATAGCGATATCACATCATTACATACGTATTATTTCATCAGACATGTAATATTATTATTTAATTATAGGTATCATGTAAACATAGTATACCATGCTTGCTATGCAGACGTGTGTTAGTGGGTTGAGTCAGATACAATAGTTACATTATTATTTACATAGTGAGATTCACTCTCTATGTGATGGTGTTTTATGACTGGCAATGATGGATCTAGGGGGGGCTAGGGGGAGGCCACACCCCAAAAAATTTGAAAAATTTCATATATTATACTAGAAATTTTAAAATTATAAAAATTCGCACCCCCAAATTTTTTTTAGATAGTTTCAAAATTATATAGAGTAGCCCCTTCCAATTTTTTCAAACTATAGAGTAGTCCTCCCAAAGTTTCAATCTTAGATCTGTCCCTGACTGGGTGATGATATATATTCATGATGATATGGTATCACCATTACACTGAAGAGAACATAAAAATCTCTTAATTCTTTTTTTGACATACATTTCCCTTACAAAGTTTAAATTTAGATCATCTATCTATTTCCATGCACCTTCTCTGTCTTTGAATTTGATTGGTTCATAGGATCACATTTCCTAAATTTCAAGACTAGTAAAGGTGAAAGGATAGAGAAATGGGCAAAAAAAAGGAACAGTGATCTTAATTCACAATTTTGGATGAAATCCTTAGTCCTCATTTTCTTATCTTTCTTTACAAATTCTTTCCCTACCTATCATGTGCCCAAATGATTATTTTTTTTTAGGAAAACAATATTATACAACCAAAATTTCTTAAAATTCTCTGTAACGTATACCATTGCTCATTGTCATATCCTTTTGTCCAAAATAATAATATAATAATAATAATAGCATTTATTAATAAAAGAAGTTATTTGTATACCATTACTTTATTTTCACGTGTCTTGATACGTTAAGGAATGTGAACAGAGTCCGTGATCATTATTATTATTATGCTGCATGAAGTTAGAAATGGTCCCAATGGTCCCATACTTGGAAAGAAAGCAACAATACTATAGCCATGCTATAATATCAAAATCTCAATGTTGTCTGAGTTACACAAAACAAAGAAAGCACTATCATATCCCTAGTAATTATTTTTCTTGCTTTGGTTTTGGGTACTATGTATTTGCATTGTACACACCCTAATTTCACATTTTTTAGCCAAATACTTTCTTTTCTTGTATGCAGAGCTTTTTAATTATAAAAAATTAAAAAAAAACCAAATTATTCTAGGGTGGATTCACCTGTCTTTTGAGGTGGACCAATGAACTCAACAAGGCTCTTGGGCAACAATTATGAACATAGTAGGTGTACGGGAAAGAAATACACCTTCTCGTATAATCCTGTTGACCAAGTCTGCGCTCCTCCGTACGACGTCGTTCAACCACCTGAAAATACACACGTGAGCTAGCCGGCGGTGTGTGCCGGAAACCTCTCCGATGCCTAAGTCAGAAAGCTTGACAAATAGACAGAAGCTCTATGAATTCAGGGAGTAAAGTTGCATTACCCTCTTCAAAGGTGATATTGGTGAGCTTATATAGGTTTCGCGTGGCACAATCCTGGTAGGACTCTTATTCCCCCAAGTAGAGTCCTTCTAGGATTACTCTCCTCCATGCGTAGAGTCCTTCTAGGATTCATACTCCTGGAAGATAATGCTTATCCTCCAACACCCTCCTCACTGCTTAAACCAAGTGAGATGGTTCTTCTCATGGCCGAACTATTTTTAGGACCGAAGTAACTATTACTTCGGCCCTTATTCTACTCTCCCTTACCTCGGCTTTCCCATACTAAGACCGAGCTATCCATAAGGGTATTAAAACCGAGCTTTCTGCAAATCATAGCTTACTTCGGTCCCTCACACGCTACAACCGAAGTAATCACCGAAGACCGAAACATTTGAGCTACTCCACTCAACCGGAGTAGAACCAAGTCCTCCGAAGACCGGGCTATTCACCACGGCTGCGTGACCGGTCTATCTTCGAAGCTACTTCTTTAAAAACCGGAGTAACTTATACGGCCCTATCTATGCGAGCCTTTTTATTTCGGCCCTAAGGCCCAACACCCAGCTCGGCCCACTTGTACATAAATTACCCTCTCAATTGCCCCTTAATTCCATCTGCAAAGCATGATTGGGATTACTTGCTTACAAACCGAACTAAGGTTTTTAGCTTATCCAGCCGAGCTACAATCTGTCAGCTACTCCGGCCGAGCTGAAAATCTTTTTAGCTCCTCCAGCCGAGCTAAGTTTAAGCCGGCCAAGAACGTCCGGTCAAAACGTCTCTTCAGTTTGCAGAAACTGAATCGATTGTCCTTCCAATGATACGTGGCAAACCCCGATTGGCCAGCTCCAGCTGTAACGCCGTCCCTCGTACTTCGTAACATTTGAACAGTCCCGCCTTTTTGCCTTTTACACAAAACAAACTTCTCAATTTCAAAAATCATTCCATACTCTGTTTATCTTCTTTCTCTCTCGTTTTTGCCTTACTTCCTGCAACTCAAGAGCTCGTGCCCTCCATTATTGTTGCCGTTCTTCCTCTTCATCCTCTGCTTTTCTACCAGGTAAACACACGAATCTGTTCTTTGTTTATCTGTTTTTTGCTTTCGTTTCAGTCCATAGTTGTCAATGTTATGTGTTGCTGCGAAACACTTTGTTTGTTTTCCACCATATCTGTACTTTCTGAAGAACTTCACAAGAACACCTTGAACATACTGATTTAGCTAATAGAACACCTCTTGATCTTTGTACATGCTTCAACCGAACTGGAATACTGTTCTTGCTATACAAAAAATCTAGGCAGACTGAAACCGAACTAGAATTTAGAACATACCACAGTAGTTTCATAAGGCCATCAACTGATCCACAATAACCGAAATGAAAACCCCACCGAACTAGCCACTTATGAGCACACGACCGAGCTAAAACTTCAGGGGCCAAGCCAGCTTTCTGTTTTCCCAAGCCGAACTCAGAAAGCTGCCCCTTGACGTTCAGCCGGAATATCGAAACCAAATAGTAAACCGAGCTAGCCCAATGCCCTGTCAAACCGAGATAACATGATCCTTTGCAAACCGAGATAATAATCACCTCAACAAAACCGAAGTAGATCCCGTAGTATACTGCGTAGCCGAAGCAGGACTTCTTATCTTGTTTTGTTTTGTGTAGCACGGTCTCAATCTGTGCTTAACACCTTGTTTTCCACCTTGCAGACTTAGGTCTCCAGGCACTTCATTGTGCTCAGCCGAGCTACTGAGCACACTAACGCAACCGCAATAAGTTATACCTAAGTTATAGAATAATGGGGAAGTACAGATTCTTAGTAGACACCCCAGGAGGCCTGGCCGAATTCCGTAAGGATTTCAACATTCCAGCCGATGTAAACCTTACTTTAGCCGAAAAAGGAGTAGACCCCTGGGATGAAGAAGGCTTCGTGCCATTCACCCTCCAGTCAATAATCGAGACCGGACTCAGGTTCCCAGTTCAGCCCTTATATGTGAATTTCTTAGGCAGACTAGACTTTGCCCAACTCAACTCTCCACTAACACACCGAATAATAATGGGCATAGATGCTCTGAACCAACAAACCGGTCTGAACCTAGGTCTGGCCGAGATACTACATCAGTACTCAATAGGATCCAAAAACCAAGGCTGGTGCTACTATTTGAGAGTGCGCCGAGGTAGAGAAAAGATAATAAAGCACACACCGGATAAAGACGTTAATGATGACGACTTCTTCTGGGTATCTGGGAATTTCGAAGACCTCGAAGCCCGCATCCCAGGCCAAAGAATAAATTACAGGAAGGGGGAACCCGGTATACATACTTCGGTTTCTATTCCACCTTTTCTTTTATATTCGGCTGGCTTTCTCCTCTGAACCGGACTAACACTTGCTTTCTTTTCTTTTCTTTTGTTTTGCAGACAAGTCTCATCTTATCTACAACTACAACTATCCCAGCCTCCCAATACTCCGGGCCGCACTCCGGGTTAAGGAGAGATCTTGGGAGAAACTCTTAAAATTCCAACCAACCTACAGATACTCCGGTCGCCGTAAAGGAAAGGTGACCGACTTCCTTCTTGAGGACGATCCAGAACCGGACCCAACCTTGCCCGAGATCGTCCTTGTGCGACTAACTGCTGAACAAGAGATGGCGAAGAAAAGCAGACTGAGGGCCATGCTCACCGAAACAAATCCAGCCGAGGTACCACAAGCCGGCCGATCAACCGAAGCCGTGGTGGCTCTTCCATCCCAGCAGCCTTCTGCCTCTCGCCGAAACAAGCGTGCCCGGACTAGCCAAACCGGGCCAGAACTTGTTGATGAGGAAGAGAACACACTGCCACCGAGCCCACTTGTAGTCACCCAACCGAACCCCCAGCCGGAGTCATCAAACCGGTCTGAAACCCCCCAGTGGGCTCCCCCCCTAGTCTTCAACGACCGAGCTATCAACGAAGGTGACTCCGTTGTCGCAGAGAAGGATCACCTTCTGGCCCTCAACCTGGCCAGAGGTGTCTGCCTTCCAAAAGACATGGAGCACCATCGGAGGCGGCTCAACACCGAGGTGAAATCACTTCGGTCGGCTTCGAAGTCCATGATTATGGTAAGTAACACTGTCCTCTGTTTGCCTTCAGAATTTGTCCAACTTTCAGCTCGGTTAACAAAAAACTCATCATACTTTTGCAGGCTCTTCAGAAAACCACGATTGCACACCGGCAGGTGATGGAACTTCGCAGAGCCACAAGGCAGGCCATGAAAGATGCCGAAGCCAAAACTGCCGAGCTAACACGAGCTCAGAACAGGGAGGCCGAGCTGGAGGCCGAGGTATCGCGTCTTACCGGACTGGTAACCTCGGCTGAAAGTGATAAACAAAAGGCCATGACCGAAGTGAAAGACCACTATCTGTGGGAGATGGCTCAGCTAGAAACAAAGAAAAACGCCGAACTAGACCAACTGAAGACCGGAGTGAAAAAAGCCAAAAAGCAAGGCTTCAAGGAGGCTGAAGACGCATACATGCTTCAATGTGGCGCGGCGAAAGATCTCTTCTTCAAGTGCGGTTGGCGGAGTGCGGTGGAGAAGCTCGGTTGTACTCCTGACACCGATGTTTACAACGCTCCACCGTACTCTATTCCGGCCTCGCTCTCAAACAATATGCAGACGATGTCCAAAAAGCATTCTTAGAAGGGTCTGGTGACGAAGAAGACGATGACGATGATGATGATGATGATGATGAGGGGGAGCCTTCTCTGACCCCGGTTATTACCGGACAACAAAGCGATCAGGAAGCTCGGTTGGAGCCAACAGTGGATTTATCTAGCGAGATACCGGCTACCTCTGTTCTGCCAACTGATACCACGGTCCAAACCGAGCTCCTTCCACAAGTCGGCCTCCAGGCAACTGCTGATGCGGAATTTGATGCCGAACTTGATGCACTCCTAGGATGACTGTTTCTCGTACTTTTTTTTTTTTTTTTTTTTTTTTTTTTTTTTTTTTTTTTTTTTCCGAACCTGTAACCGGGCTCCGGCCACTACTTGTATTCGCTTTTGATTTAAATGAAAAGGAATCTTTTGACTTTCATTCCGGTTCAGAACTTGCTTGCTTGCCTTTGTAAAAAATTCCAATCTGCTAAGTTACAACTGTGAGCTCGGTTAGATATCAAACTTACAAGCCAACCACTCTTCAGCGATATAACTTACTTCGGCTGAAGGTAACAAGAGTTGGTTCTTACAAGCCAACCACTCTTCAGCCGATATAACTTACTTCGGCTGAAGAGTAACAAGAGTTGGTTTTGTCCAGCCAACCACTCTTCAACGATATATCTTACTTCGGCTGAAGAGTAACCAGAGTTGGTTTAATCCAGCCAACCACTCTTCAGCCGATATAACTTACTTTCGGCTGAAGAGTAACCAGAGTTGGTTTAATCCAGCCAACCACTCTCTCAGCCGATATATCTTACTTCGGCTGAAGAGTAACCAGAGTTGGTTTAATCCAGCCAACCACTCTTCAGCCGTAAACTTACTTTGGCTGAAGAGTACAAAATGTTGGTTTAATAATCCAGCCACCCTCTAAGTTGTTTTTCCAGCCACACCTAGCATATCATGTTTGGTTTATTCCGACCAAACGTCCTGCAGTCTGGATCCTAATTCCTGGACTTAGAAGGGTGTCGGTTTAAAATCCAGTCCAACCTCTGAGTTTTGGTTTTTCCAGCCCAACTCAAAATAAAGTGTTTTGGTTTTTCCGACCAAAACGTCCTGCAGCCTGGATCCTTATCCTGGGCTTAGGAAAGGTCATAGTTGGTTTATTCCGGCCAACTATGTTTACAATACTAGCTTTCTAAAGCTACTTTCTACTGGAAACAATAATGCTGAAAAGAATCAATTTGTTTTATTGAGAAAGTAAAAATTACATACTTAAAAGAAAAGAAGCTAAAAATAAAACAGCTTGAGATTGGCCGTGTTCCATGGCCTGGGATTGCTTTGCCGTCCTCATCTTCTAAGTGGTATGCCCCTTTGCCTGCTAATCCGACCACTTTATAAGGTCCTTCCCAATTAGGTCCTAGCTTGCCATCTCCTGGAACTAAGGTGTTTCCCATCACTTTGCGCAGTCACCCAATCTCCAATCTTGAACTGCCTTGGATGTACTGTTTTGTTATACTTTCTAGACACTCTTGTTGGTAGGAGGCGATGTACCAATGCTCTGTCTCTTCTTTTCTTCTGCAAGGTCAAGCTCTATGCTATGGCTTCACCGTTTAAGTCCGGATCAAAGTTTTCGCTTCGGATTGTGGGGAGGCCAACTTCTAATGGGATGACTGCCTCCATGCGTAAGCTAAGGAAAATGGTGTTTCTCCTGTTGATCGTCGCGGCGTGGTGCGGTAAGCCCATAAAACATGAGGGAGCTCTTCTGCCCTTGCCTTTTGCTCTTTCTAACCTTTTCTTCAATCCATCCAAAACGACTTTGTTTGAGGCCTCTGCTTGACCATTTGCTTGGGGATATGCCGGTGTAGAATTATAGAACTTCTATCTTGTACTCTTCACAAAAGCCTCTGAAAATCCTACCGTCGAATTGAGTGCCGTTGTCTGAGATCAGTGCCTTTGGTATGCCAAATCGAGTGATGATATTCTGCCAGACAAACTTCTTCACATCTTTTTCCTTGATTGACGCCAAGGCTTCTGCTTCCACCCACTTTGAGAAGTAGTCAGTTGCGGCAAGAAAGAACTTCCTGTTGCCTGGAGCTATTGGAAGTGGGCCTACTATGTCCAAACCCCACATTGCGAAAGGCCATGGACTGGTTAGAGGTAGAAGTTCTCTGGCAGGTTGGTGTATTTTGGTGTGCGAATTTTTGACACTTTTCGCACTTTTTAACATACTTCTCCGAATCTGCTTGCATGTATGGCCACCAATATCCTTGTGAAATTGCCCTGTATTGCCAGTGATCTTCCTCCCTGATGGCTGCCGCAAACACCCTCATGTATTTCGAATAGGAATGCTTCCACTTTGCTGGGGTGAACACACTTTCAAGTAAGGTCCTGAGAATGACTTTTTGTACAGCGCCAAGGATGGAGGAGCCAAAATCGCTGCGATTTTGCTCTGATTCTGTTGGCTTCTTTCTTCTGCTTCTGGTAGGGTGCCGTCTTT